>PVKB01007500.1:0-33661 GCA_004027205.1 Ctenodactylus gundi | reverse complement strand
TTTTTGAGATAGAATCTCCATCTGTAGTTCAAGCTGGTCCTCAACTCACTAGGAAGCCCAGGATGGCCTTGAACTCAAGCAATCCTCCTGCCTTAGCCTCCAAGGACGCTGGGATTATAGGAGTGTGCCACCACAACTTGGTCATTTTTGTTTTGCTTTTCAAGGGTCTCGCTCTGTAGCCGAGGCTGTTCCTGAACTCACTGTGTAGCCCAGACTAGCCTTGGACTCAGGCAATCCTCCTGCCTCGGAGCTGGGATTACAAGTGTGTGCCACCATGCCCGGTTTATGTGGTGCTGGGGAATTGAACCCAGGGATTCGCGCTTGCAATGCACGAGCTTTAACTACCCTCCAGCCCAGTCCAGGCTGTTAACTGAGCTCACTAAGTAGCCCAGACAGACTGGCCTTGAACTCAGGTCAAATCTCCTGCCTCAGTTTCCCAAGTGCTGGGATTATAGATTCACACCATGACGCCTAGCTAACCAGCTCAATTTGTTTTTAAACATTTTTCTTCTATGACATGAATGAAATAACTGTCTAGAACCTCCTAGTGAATCCACATTGGAGGCTGGTCTCCCAAAGGACCAATTTTAGATCAACAGAGAGGAAGTGAAAACAATGGAACCTCCCCATTGTGGGGAAACATAGATCAATGAATCAATTCTCTCTGTGCCCAAAATTTCAATACTATTAAACAAAAGTCCGAATGACAATGTTAAAACATCTCTCCCAATAAGTCCTAGCAAAAATACACCATATTTGGACCTGCCTTACCTTAAGAAAAGTTATTTTTGGAACATTTATCAAGCCATACACCGAAAGGGGTATAAAGATAAGAGATTCAGTTTTGCTTAATTTTTTCGAAGCTTAAGTGAAGGGCTGGAGGCGTCCGTAGCTCAGTGGCAAAGCACTTGGGCAAGTTCAAGGCCCGGAACTGGATTTCCAAGCGCGGATTCCCGGCACCACATAAACCGGGTGTGGTGGCGCAAGTCCGCAAGCCCAGCACCGGGTAGGTGAAGCCGGGGGACTGCAGCGGGTACTGGGCCAGCCTGGGCTCCACGGTGAGCGAAAAAAAGAAGTCTGGGCGGACTTCCCTTCCCCCTTCCGTCCTCGCGTTGTGCCCAAACAGAGAAGTACCCGGCCGGTGGAACTGGTAAACGGCAGCGGAGGCTACTGTGCATGCGTAGTGCGTGAAGGGCCACAGGCAGAGACTACGGAGTGAAGGAGCCTGGCCCGGGCCCTTGAAAACCCCTCTCTCGGGAGTTCGTAAAAGGCAGGCGCTGCTCCGGCCGCACGCGAGCGCCTTTCGCGCACGGTGACTCGGGAGGCGACTTTGGTCGCGTCCCCAAAAGCTCCACAGCAGAGGGCGCCAGACGCCCAAGCGTCCGGGGCCGGCCGCGCGGCGGGGGCGGGGCCTTCCCGGGCTCGGGGGCGGGGCCTCGCGGCCACGTGACCCTTGCTCATGGCGGCGGCGGCGGCGGCGGCGCTGGAATTGCTGGCGGCGCTCGGCGGCCGGAGCCGGATCCTCTAGCCCGGGTGTTGGCCCGCGTCAGTCCTTCGGTCCTTCGGCCCTCTCTCTCGTCTTCCGGAGTGTGGCTGGCGGAGCCGGGATGGCGGAGCGAGGCCTGGAGCCATCTTCGGCCGCGGTAGCGGCGCTGCCGCCCGAAGTGCGAGCCCAGCTGGCGGAGCTGGAGCTGGAGCTGTCGGAGGGTACGAGCGGGCCGGGAGGGCGTCGGGCCTGCGGCGCTGCGCGGGGGGCGGGGGCCGGTCCCGCGCGCCGCGGCTGCCGGGCGGCGGTGGCGAGGGCGCGGGGAATCTGGCCTAGCTCCACGCCGCCTTCTTCCTCGGCACGGGGGAAGCGCTGGTCGCGGCTTTCATTGTTTCCCCTTCTCGGGGGCTTGTCTGGGCTTGTGGGAGAGGTCCGGCCCGGCCCGGGCGGCTTCTGCCTCTCTGGCCGCCAGAACCCCAGACAAAGCTGTGTGCTGTGGCTTGTGCCCGGCGCCTGGGCAAGGTGAAGGGAGGATGGCCGCAAGGAGGGCGGGTGACACCTTCCTCCCTTCCTCTGCCCTCTTCCTGGGGAGTCCGGTGCCTCGATCCGGCCCCTTTCCCTGCTCAGAAACTGGGAGACACTGGAAAGCCGCGACAGCATTTCTTCTTCCTCCTGTAACAATGCGAGGTGCTTCCCCAGTGACAGGAATGAGATAGGCGCTGAGAAGCCGCTGACGGTGCCAGGGAGTTTGGAGGCAGTGGCCCATAGACGCACGGCGCTGCTTTGAGACAGCCTTTGTCATCAGGGCTTTTTTCTGGTACCTGTATCTGGGCTGAAATGTTCGCGTCTGATAACCTTTTGGTCTTTGGAGGTGGAGGAGAGAGAGAGAGGTGGCCACTGGGTACGTTGAAGCCATGGCCGGCACCCTCTTTCTTTTGTCAGTGGTTGGGCACAGGGAAGACTGGGTTTATTTTGAGAATTTAAAAAAATGGAATAAATCAAGCCCTGTTATTGGAGAGGCCCCTTGAACAACAATGAGAGAATCACAGTGCTCCGTGGTGGGCATGTGACCAGGCTTATGTGCAGTTGTGATCAGTTCTCTGTAAAGTTCCTGTTTTTACCACAGGCCTCTGAGACAAAAGCAGCATTTTTCCAAGCCTAGTATCAATACTTTGGTGGTGCCTCCAGAGTTGCGTATTTGAGTTCCTTGTTACAGACCTTCCTCACGAGCGTTTTTCAAGTGGATTAAAACTGTTGTTTGGAAAAGAAGAAAGTGACAAGTCTCGAGGAGAGTGCTTTTTTGTACGCTTATCAAGGCATGATGGCCTCTCCCCCATCTTTCAAAATCCTTTCTGATCAAAAATCAGAAGTAGATTTGAATGTTATAAATCTGTACAGGCATCGAAGAAGATAATTGTTTTTAATAACCCTTCGGGCTTTCCCAGTGTGTAGGGAAGTACTGTTTTCACTGCACTTAATTACCAGCACATTAATTTTCAATTAATCAGTTGGAAGCATTTAGGAAGATAGGAATCCTTTGGTCTTGTCTGTCCAGTGAAATCTTTGGTTGAAATGTTCACCAGCTGGACCCAGTGCTGGGCTTTAGTTTGTTAAAGTGTAAATTTCTCTTAAGTTTTTTCCCCCCTGTCAATTTGAGAGGCTTTTGCTTGACCCTATCTATCTATTTATTTATTTTTGTAGTACTGGGGATAGAGTCCAAAGCCTTCTCTTTGAGCTGTGTCTCCATCCCCCCCCCCCCCCACCTCCCCGTTGCTTTTTTTTTTGAGCCAGTGTCTCACTCTGTAGCCCAGGCTGACCTCTTAACTGAGGGCAGTCCTCCTGCCTCTGCCTCCTGAGTGCTGGGATTACAGACGTGTGCCACCAGGCCCAGTTTGTATGGTGCTGGGGAATTGAAATGAACTCAGAGCTTTGTGCTTGCTGTGCAGGTGCTTTGACCATGGAGCTATTACTCCAGCCCCCCATTTTTATTTTTGATTTTCAGACAGAGTCTTGTTAAGACTCTGGGCTTAAATTTATGATCTTCCTGTCTCAGTCTCAGTCTCTCAGAGTGCTGGGATTATAGGCCTGTGCTACCTGGCCTAGCTACCCTCTTGAGATACTTCATTCTTCTTCTAAAAACATTGTCATTAAATCTATGATGGTTGTCATTCAAATCTTTTAAAATAATTATTTTATAATAACAAATCAACTCGCTTTGATTAGCTAGAAAGATGGCTTAGTTGGATGTTTGCGTCAGACAGAGATTAAAAATAGGAGTTGATTGCCTTCACATGGAAAGGGAAATCCTGGGAGCTCCTGTTTCTTGATGTCTTTCTGTTTCCAGCTGATTTTGTTTACATCTCTGGGTAGACACCACTGCCAGGAGCATTCTCAGGAACTATTTCTAGGACCCGCAAGTGATTAGCTCGCCTTTCACTCCTTCTCAAAAGTGAGAAACTTCTACAAGCTGTGAATACATTCCCTTGAACATCTTAAGGGCAAGTGCATGGTTTGTTTTCCTATGCAGGATTGTTTTGATTGGCACGTGACTTAGTTTGACAGTTTCGTATAGATTTATACGGTGTAATCCAGTATTCTATTTTCTGGAGCTCTGGAAAAAATATAGTTGAGAAACCTTGGCCTGGTCTGCAATGTCAGAATATTGACCATCTGTCTGTCCCTCTCTCCTGCTTAAAGTACAAAAACAAAGATGGTTGGCTGGAAAAGAAGGCATTCGTTATTAGGAATTCAAGTCCAGCAGCCTTCAAATCTGTGGTGCTCTTTGTGACATCTGTAATGTGTTTTGAGTTAATCGTTGTTTTACGTTTTTTAAAAATAATTACAGCTCTGATAAAAGTACTTTGCTTAAAAAAAGATACTGGTAACTACACGTATCATGCCTCGCTGGGATTGGTGCAGTCATTCTTTATTTCATTTTTTTTGGTTTAGATCCGAATCATTGGGATATTCTGAGCTGTATACTGTTAAAGAATTTTCTTTGTGCTTTTGCCTGTGTGTTCAGTTGCAGACTTTGATCATAGATCAGTCCAGTCTGTGCTGAAATGCAGGTTGGTGCCACCTTTGGGCTGTGTGCTGCAGAGAGTGTTGCAGAGCCTTTGATGTGTTTGGTGCTTCAGGTAGGTCAGCGTGGACTTGGTGGCCAAAACCTGCTTGTGCACCAAAAAGAACCAAACAGACACTCTCTAGAAAGCCATTCAGAAATTGAATTATCATATAATCACAAGTTTTCCAGCAGATATGTTTAATAGGTAATAGGTTTCTACAGATATTCCTGTGATTGGGTTACTAATGATCTTCATATATTACTATACTGTTATTATTATATTTTGACAGTAAGCTCTCTTATCTAAACTTTATTCCTGTGGTCTATCCTCTGAGCTATTCCTATGACCTGGTCGAGTAAGTTCCCATGAAGTAGCACTAATACTGAGAATTGTTTTTAAGTCTATCTGTATAATGATTTTCTTATACATTGTCATGTGAGCTTCACTAAGTTTAATGATATAGCAGAATAGGGATTATTGTCCTTCTCTGCTCTGCCAGCCCCATCCCATTTGGTAGAAGGGAAAACTTAGAAAGGTTAAGTATTTTGTTTAAGTTTCTTATCTCATAAGTGCCATTGTCTCAAGGTGGCATGTAATTATAGCATTTAAATGATTGATATATCTGAGCTGTTATTGCACAAACTAATTTAACTGTTTTCTTTTTCTCCTGAGGAAATACAACCATACAGTTGTGTACCTAATTCCGGTTAGTCCTGTTGATTCTTTTCCTGAAATGTCCTTTAAATCCATCATGCCTGCATGCAGTGTAGCTAAGAAGTTTTCTTTTGCCTACTCTGCAAGGGCTACAGAGGTGAGCAGGACAATGCACTGTGCCATCCTTCAGGAAGCTCTCTACTTAGTGGAAAAAACAGCAGAGAACTGTCAACACAAAATTGGATTGTGTAGAGAGAGAGAGCTGTGATTTAGCCTGTGCAGTTCAGTCTGAAGTGTGAGGAAAAGAAGGCTGATAATCACGTGCCTCTGTGTGGCATGTCTGAAGGAGCTCCTCAATTCTTTTGGTGGCTGTGAACAGTTTAGAGATGACAACTGGAAAGATAATGTTTACTGGAAAGGATCCTCCCTTCTGTTCACAAACAAACACAGTCACATCCTCCCTGTCCTTACCTGTTTCATCTCCTATTTCTGTGCTTTGTTTTGTATTTTTGTGGTCTTGGTACAGAGGTTGAGCCCTTTGCGCTGAGCTAGTCTAGTGTTTGTTTTTTTTTCTGAGACAAGTTTTTTTTTTTTTTTTTTTTTTGCCAAGTTGCCCATCCTATCCACAAATTTAGCAGTCCTCCTGTCTCAGCCTTCCAGATTGTTAGGATTACAGGCATTTGTCAGTATACCATGTCATTCTGTGGTGCTTAAAGCATGACACAGAATCTGCTTTGGAGGTCGTAAGAGAAGGCTGCTTCCTGTGAATTGCAGTGAATTCTCTTTAGTAGTGAGAGAGAGGTATGCCAGTTGAAAAGGAAAAGATTGTATTTCAGTCTCAAAAGTGGGCAGTCGACTTAAGCCACCAGAATACCAACAAATCCCTTCTGCTTTACTTACAGTGGGAAAAGGGTCTCTTCTTCCTGAATTCATAGCTTAGTGATGGACTTACATAGGGTACGCTATATCACAGAAGACATGTGGGCAACATTTTATTTTATTTTGACATAGGGTCTTGTGGTATAGTCAGGCTGGACCTGAAATCACTGTGTAGCCTAGGCTGGCCTCAAACTTCTGAACCTGATGCTAAGCATATTAAAATGAGAGTATAGATTTTAATTTTATTATTTATTTATTTTAAGGCAATCCTCAGTGCTGGGACAATAGGCATATGCTACCATATCTGGCTTATATGGTGCTGGGGAATCAAATTAAGGGCCTTATACTTGGCTAGGCTAGTACTGTAACTACTGTGCTACTGTAGCCCAGAGGTACAGATTTTTATTTCTCTTCCTTTTTTTTTTTTTTTTTTTTTGCAGTGCTATAAATTGGACCAAGGGCCTCCTGTATGGTAAGGCAGGTGCTTTACCACTGAGCCACATTCCCATCCCCCCATGTTTTATTTTATTTTATTTTTGGATAGGGTCTCACTCTAGTCCAGACTGGTCCTCAACTCACTGTGTCCTGCCTCGGCCTTTGAATGCCAGGAATATATGTGTGTATCATAACACCTACCTAATTTTTATGTGGTTCTCAGGAATTGGACCTCAGGGCCTTGATCATGCTATAAAGTGGCTTAACCACTGGACTAGGTCCCTAGCCACCTCAAACTTTTTTTTTTTTTTTTTTTTGATTCAAGGCCAGCAAAGGCTACATAGTAGGTTGAGGACCAGCCTGAACTACATACTGAGTGAGACTCAGTCTTGAAAAAGTATACATACATATATATATATACATATATATATATATATATATATATATATATATATATATATATAAAATCTTTTTTTCTTTTGAGACAGGTTGTTACTGAGTTACCCAGGCTTGCCTTGAACTTGTGATCCTTTTGTCTCAGCCTTCCTAGTAGCTGGTTACAGGCATGTGCCACTGGACTAGGTTGTATCGTCTTTTTTTTTTTTTTTTTTTTTTTTTTTGCAGTATTGGGGGCTGAGCCTGGGGCCTTCTCACTCAGCTATATCTCCAGATTTTTTTCTTTTTTTAAAATTTTAATTTTTTGAGACAGTTTTGCTAAATTGCCCAGCCTAGAATTGTAACTTCCCTGCTTCAGCCTTCCAGAATGCTGGTATTAAAGGCATGTGCCACCAGGTCCTGCTCTGTAGATTTTTTTTTTCCAGTGCTGGGAATCTGATTCAGTATCTCATGCAAACTAGGCAAGCAGTATACCACTGGGCTACATCAGCCGACCTCTGTAAAAATGTGATTAACCAACAGCGGGCATTAATTAAATGATCTGCCTTTTATAACTTGGTTTTGACTGACTGTGCCCTTCTTACATTGGAATTCCTCTTGAGGAATTGTGAGAGACTGTGACACATTTTTTTGAAAATCCTCACAGTTGAGAGGTTTAATACTTCGAGGATTTTGTTGAGTTTTGTTGCTTAGAGTGAAGGGGAGAAAAAGGGGGCTGTGCTCTTTTGGAGCCCAAACTAGTTGTGGACTGAAAAAATATAGTGATTGTAACTGTCAAATAGTTAGGATGACTGTTAACTAGTGTGTTGTTTATGTGCAGGGGAAAGTATTGAAGATTGAGCCCAGGGCCTTCACACTGAGCTATATCCTCAGCACATTTTTAGGTTTTTGTTTTGAGACAGTCCCACCAAGTTGCTGTTTTGTGCCCAGGCTGGGCTCAGACTTGCAATCCTCTAGCCTAAGCACCTGAATGAGATTACAGGCCTATTCCAGTAGGCCTGATGTGTAAACTGGTTTGAGAGCAGTTGTAGAAGAGAAATGATAAAGTCACGGAAGAATGGCTGACCTTTTGGAAGAGGATAGAATTTGGACACCCTACTTTGGTGTATATTTTGAAAAATTAATTTTGTTGACAGTTCTATAGGGTTTTTTTTTTTTTTTTGAGATAGACTTAACCATGTAGCCCTGGCTGACCTTGAATTTGTGACACTCATGTCTCAGTGCTGGGAGCTGGAAATTCAAAATAGAGAATTTTTTTTTTCTTTTTTTTTTTTGAGACAGGGTTTTGCTCTGTAGCCCAGGCTGGTCCTGAATTCACTATGAAGTCCAGGCTGGATCTGGACTCAGGACAATTCCCTTGTCTCAGCCTTCCAAGTACTGATTACAGGCATGCACAACTACTCCCGACTTATGTGATGCTAGGGAATAAAACTCAGGTTCTTAGCGCTCAGGTGCTTCCACCCCTGAGCCATTCCTCCAACCTCAAATTAGAGAATTGTTCACCTGTCACTTCAGCCCAGCCTTTGGTTGCTACTTTCTTTCTTGGCTTGTATAAGGCCTAGCACCTCTGGATTGAGAGTTCAGGTGATTGGCTAAAAGTTTTTTCACTGTGTATTAGTATCATAATTATTAAGTCCTCTGTGATTGTCTCATAAGAATTGTTTAGGGCTAGAGGAATAGCTCAGTGGCTCACCTGTCTCAAAAAATTAAAATTTAAAAAAAGAAAAAAATCTGGAGATATAGCTGAGTGAGAAGGCCCCAGGTTCAGCCCCCAATACTGCAAAAAAAAAAAAAAAAAAAGACCATACAACCTAGTACAGTGGCACATGCCTGTAACCAGCTACTAGGAAGGCTGAGACAAAAGGATCACAATAGCTTGCCTAGCAAGCTCAGAGCGCTGAGTTTTATTCCCCAGTACCACATAATTTGGGCATGGTGGCACACACCTGTAATGCCAGTAGTTGGGAGGCTGAGGCAGGTGGATTGCAGTGAGTCCAAGGCCAGCCTGTGGTACATAGTGAGTTCAGGACCAGACTGGGTTACAGAGCGAGACCCCGCCTCAAAAAAAGAAGAATATGCTTTAAAGCTGGGCATGGTGGTGTATGCTTGTAATCCTAGCACGCTTAGAGACTGAGAGAGGAGGGTCATAAGTTCTAGCCAATTTATTAACTTAGTGGGAGACCATGTCTTGAAATAAAAAATAAACAAAGGGTAGAGATTTTAGTATATGTGCTACCAAAGCAAGCACAACAGAAGCTCGAGATGTAATTCAGTGTGAAGGCCCTGGGTTCAATCCTTAGTATCACAAACACACAAAAAGACTATGTTTTGAAATCTAACTCCTTTTTTTCTTCAATGTTACTTGAAATTCTGATTTCAGCTAAATAGTACCTTTTTATTAAAACTATCCCTAGGGTGGAGGGCAAAGCTCATTAAAGTGCTTGCCTAGCAAGCAGAAGGCCCTGGGTTGATTTCCTAGCACCAAATAAGTGGATGTAGTGGTGAACCGTAGTATAATATAGCACGTGGGAGGCTGAGGCAGAACTGTCTTGAGTTCAAGGCTAGCCTGGATTGTGTAGTGAGTAGTGAGTTCTGGACCAGCCTGGACTACAGAGTGAGACTTTGTTTCAGAAACAACTCCTATCTCTATTTTTTTTTTTTTTTTTTGAGTGCAGGTCTCATCGTGTAGTTCAGGCTAGTCCTGAACTCGCTATGTAGCTCAGACTGGCCTTGAACTTGAGGTAAGTCCTCTTGCCTCAGCCTCCCAAATGCTAGGATTATAGGTGTGAGCCACTATGCCCAGTTTATGTGGTGCTCTAGAATTGAACTCAGGCAAATTCTTTAACTGCTGAGCTGTGCCCCCAGCCCCATGTCATACCATTTTATGAATCACATAATTTATAGTTGTTTTTCAGCTTGCTTTAATATAAGATTGAGCTACAGAAGTCATTATATTTTAAACTTCTTTTAAATAACTCTGAACTGTGTCTTTTATTGGTTTAGAAGTGTATTAAGTTTTTGCTTACTTCGGAGTGAATTGAATTGAAAAATCAGTCTGCCTTGGGGATTTGATTTGACAAGAGGGATTGTGTTATCATTAGAGAATATGTTCGGGTGTCTAGCAGGCCTTGGTCTGGGTTCGGCAGCATCCCTTGCTAATTCTGTGACCTTGGGGTGAATTGCTTTGATTTTCCTGGTTTTAGTTTCTTCTGTCCTACGAAAGGACTGAGACCCTCATTGTAGTTGTAAGGATGGTTAAAATGAGATAACAGGAGAATTTAGTATGACTTGAAGGGAACACTCAGCACATGTTCACCTTCATTGATCCTGAGAATGAGCGCCTGGGCTGGCTTTATAATATCTTGCGTTATGTAGAAGAAGAAGGCTTACATGAAGTGATGAGTGAAATCAGTTTGTGGATATATTTTTAAAAAGTAGTCTTCTGCTCTACCATAAGTTGTTCCTGTCGGCAGCTTATATCTTTAATTCAGCAGATGCGGAGAAGAGTGGCTGGTTTGTCTCATGCAGACATCTGGCATGTGCACATTTATGGGCATTAGAGTCAAATGATCCTGACTTGCAGGCATGGTTTCTCAGACTCAGGCATCTGCAGGCACGTGTGGATATTCAGAACCTTCAAGTAGGTTTTGATTCTATCTATCTATCTATGTATTTACGTATTTATTTATTGTGGCATGGGGATTGAATCAAAGACTTTCACACTAAACTACATCCCCAACCCCTTTTTATTGCTTATTTGAGACAAAGTCCTATGAAGTTGTTAAGTTGTCCAGACTGAGCTTGACCTTGCAGTCCTGTCTCCTCAGTCTTTGGAGTGTGAGAATTGTAGGTGTGCTCTACCACACACTGCTTTTGACTCCTCCTCAGTCCTTCATCTGTGTTTAGGGAACATGGTATTAGTTCCTCTTTCAAACATTTTCTTGCATCTTCTTTTCCTATAAGTTGATTTGCCACCAGCCTTGTTGAATCCTTTATCTTCAGGCCCAGCTGCTCTGATTGTACTTTGCTTTCGAAGCTTTCTATTGTTCTTAGATCTTTTAAGATTTTTTTTTTTTTTTGAGACAGAGTCTTGTTCTGCAGTCCAGCCTGGTCCTGAACTCACTATGTAGCCCAGGCTAGCTTGAACACACAGCAATCCTCCTATCTCAGCCTCCTGAGTGCTAGATTTACAGGTGTATGTGGTGCTGGTTAATTGAACCCAGGGCCTTGAGCTTGCTAGGCAAATGCTTTAACCGCCGCTGATCAGTTCCTCCAGCTCTCAAGATAATTACTTTTATTCGAGGCCATTGTAAATCTTTTTCTTTTTCTTTCTTTCTTTTTTCTTTCTTTTTTTCTTTTTTTTGAGACAGGGTCTCACTCCGTGGCCCAGGCTGGTCCTTAACTTACTCTGGAGCCCAGGCTGGCCTTGGCAGTCTTCCTGCCTCAGCCTCCTGAGTGCTGGGATACAGGCATGCCACACCATGCCCGGCTTATGAAGCCATTGTAAATCTAATACTCTACTCTCGTTGTATGTATGTATGTATATTTGTATGTATGTATTTAGAAACAGGTTCTTTCTGTGTAGTCCATGCTGGTCCTGAACTTGCTGTGTCACCTGGACTAGCCTTGAATTCAAGGCAGGAGGATTGCCTTGAGTCCAAGGCCAGCCTGGGCTACATAGCGAATTCAGGATCAGCCTGAACTACAGAATGAGAGTCTATCTCAAAAAAAAAAAAAAAAAAAAAAAAAGGAAGAAGAAGAAGAAGAAGACAAAAACGATTTGACTCTCAATCCTTTCTGTTCAGCCTATGAATTTGCCCTAGTCTTTTACATCTGGAAAAAAAAAGCCTTTTGGTAGTGTTGCATGAGAATCTGCTTGTTCCCTTGTGTTTGCTCATTCCCTTCCCCTCCGGAACCTAGAATATGCAGTCTACATTGTCTTATATCTTACCTTTGCGCACTGTTTGGTCCATTGACTCTTCCTCATGAAGCCTCTGAAATACCTGTCTCCGTGGCATCCAGGGATTCCCAATCTTAGAGTGCGTTTTTTATTTGTTTGCTTTTTTTTTTTTTTGTCTTCTTTCTTTTTTGAGACAGAGTCTTGCTGTGTAATGTGGGCTAATCCTGAATTCACTATGGAGCTCAGACTACCGCATTCCTCTAGCCTAAACCTCCCTAGTGTTGGGGTTTTAGGTGTGCGCCACCACGCCTGACTCATGTGATGCTGGAGGATCAAACTCACGATCTTGCAAGGGCTCTAGCCACTGTGCCGTTCCTCCAGCTCCAGTGTCAAACTGGAATGCCTGCTTTCTGCAGCGCTGGGTACTTTGGACCGTTATCTTTATGAAATTCTCTTTTTCTTTAGGTTTTATGGTATAGTTTCCTTTTGGCTCCCTTATTCTTTCTTCTGATGGTCTCATTTGGGCTTTTGTATTTTTCTGGTGCTGAAACCTCAAGCTTGGCACATCCTAGACAACACTCTTACCAAAGAGTTATACCCAAGCCTCTATAAATTTGTGTATTTAGTATATTTTTAAATTATATTTTTAATTTATTTTTTAAGACAAGGTCTTGCCCTGAAGCATAAGATAGTGCTGAACTCACTGTACACCCCAGACTACCCTTGGATTTGGCAGTTCTCTTGCGTCAGCCTCCTAAATGCTGGGATTACAGTCATGCTCCACCATGCCCAGCTGTATGTGGTGCTGGGGAATCGAATGCAGGGTCTCGAGCTTGCTAGGCAAGCGCTTTAACCCTTGTGCCATTCCTCCAGCCCCACGTATATTTATTATATCTGAGAAGCTCCATTGCTATCATCAGCTTTTCTAAAGGGATCTGAGAGAGAAAAGGTTAAATACTATTTGAAGTGACACGGTTTCCCTGCATCCCGTTTGGTGACTCCACGTGGTAGAAGATGCAGCGGTTTGCGGGATGTTGAGTCATCTTGCATAATCTGCCCAGCATACAACTTCAGGTATCAGTTATTTTTTCTGTTTGATGCTGGGGACTGAACCCAGGCCTCTTAGGCACATGTACTCTGCCACTGAGACAAACAGTTAATCAGCCTATATACTCAGTTTTTAAATTCTAAATAAAGACATGATCTGGGAAGTTCTGGAAGAATATGCCGAAGAAAAGGAACAATGCCAGGAAAACCTCTTAGTTTGGACAAAAATATTTCTTGGTCTGAACGCCCTTTATTGGGACCATATGGTTCCCACTATTCCGAAGACAAGAAAGGAGCCACTTGATTTGCCCACCGGCAGAGGGGCACTCCCTCGACTCTGGCCCACGCTTATTCCACTGGAATAAGATTTCCTTTCTGACAAGATCAGTATCTGAGTATATCTTACAGTGGCTGAAGCACAGTGAGAGATAGGATAGCTCAGTAATCCAAAGCATTATTGGAGTTAAACATGGTTCACATCCTAACTCTCCTTAGATGCAAATCTGCCAAATTACTAAACCTTGCAGAGCTGTGGAAAAAGAAAAAAAAATTTTTTTGAGACAGGGCTTCACTCTGTAGTCCAGGCTGATCCTGAACTCACAATGGAGCCCAGGCTGGCCTTGAACTCATGGCAGTTCCTCCTGCCTCAGCCTCCAGAGTGCTGGAATTTATGTGGTGCTGGGGAATTTAACTCGGGTACTTTGTGCTTGCTAGCAAGGGCTTTAACCACTGAGATATTCTTCCAGCTCTGTAATTTTTTTTTTAAATTTACATATCACCTCCCCTTCCCCTTTCTACCCTCTTCCCCCCCTCCAACTTTCCTTTCCTGCTTCACAAAGTCCATCTTCTTACTTTCTTGTATATTGTATTTTTTTATGGCTTGACTTTCTCATATTAGAGAAACATTTAATATTTAACTTTCTGGGTCTGATTCATTTTGCTGAACATAAGGGTCTCAAGGTATCCATTTTACTACAAAGGACTCAAATTTGTCATTCTTTATGACAGAAGAGTATTCCATTGTGTATATATATTTTATATAAAATTGTATATGTATGATATTTTTTTCTTGAGACAGGGTCTTGCTCCATAGCCCAGGCTGGTCTTGAACTCACTATGGAGCCAAGCTGGCCTTGCACTCACAGCAATCCTCATGTCTCAGCCTCCCAAGTTCTGGGATTGTAGGTGTGCGCCAGCACTCCTGGTTTATGTGGTACTGGGGGATTAAGCGCTTGCTAGGCAAAAGCACTTTAACTGCTGAGCTATTCCTCCAACCCCGCATATTCTTGATTATCCTCTGAGAAGTAGCTGGCAAATACTTTTTCGCTTTCTGGTTCTCTTCACTCTGTTGATTGTTTCCTTTGCTGTGCAGAAGTTGTTAATTTCTTATAATTTCATTTGTTGATATTTGGTGTTATCTCTTGTATTTTGGGTGTTTTATTGAGATTCCTTGCCTACACCAGTGTCTTTGAGGGTTTTGCCTACTTTCCTTCCAACAAGTTCAGGGTTTCCATTTTATGTCCAAGTCTTTGATCCAGTTTGATTTGATGTTGGTGCCTGGCGAAAGATGTGGGTCTAGTTTTGTTCTTCTGCATATGGCTAGCCAGTTTTCCTAGCACTGTTTGTTAAAGAGGCTATCTTTACTCCAGTGTGTATTTTTGGTCCCTTTGTCGTAAACCAGATGGCTGAAGATACTTGGAATGTCTGGGCATGGGCATCCTCAATTCTATTCCATTGATCCACTTGTTTTTGTGCCAACACCGTGTCATGTTTTGTTTTGTTTTTGTTTTTATTTGAGAAAGGGTTTCACTCTTTAGTCCATGTAGACCAGGCCAGGTGTGGACTCAAGGCAATCCTCTTGCCTCAGACTGCAGAGTACTGAGATTACAGGTGTGTGCCACCACATCCCATTTATGTTGTGCTGGGGAATTGAACTCAGGTACTTAGCGCTTTTTAGGCAAGTGCTTTAACCACTGAACTATTCCTCCAGACCCTACCATGTGATTTTTATCACTGTTGCTGTGTAATATAATTTGATATCTGGTATTGTGGTGCTTGCTACTTTTCTTTTTTGAGACAAGTTCTTTTTCTGTAGTCCAGGCTGGTCCTGAACTTGCTATATAACCCTGACTGGACTTAAATACATAGGATTTCTTGTGGGTCAAATGAGACAGTGTATGTAAGATGCTTACCCCACAGCTGATCATGAGTTGTAGTTACTGTTGTTTATTTTGTCACTGTTGGTCTTGCACCCAGCTGTGCATAGGCCTGGGGGAACAGTCTGACCTGCTTCAAGTCTCAAATGCCTCTGGGCTGACCCCGCAGGCTGACTGTTCTTCTGGCAGCTCTCTGAAGGGCTCCTTCCCATCCGGCCTGCTCTAAGCAGGCCCCTTCCATAGTATACTTTACTTCCTTTCCATCTGTGGGAGCACGTGCTCCAGGGTATCGTTTCTTGCTCTGGGACCATGGTGCATCTGCCTCAACATGGTGCCGGCTGCCTTATTTGGTCATGCCACTGACCACTTTGAGACGCCCTCAGACTGCTGGGCTCACCCCAGCCTCTCTTGGGCATCCTTCCTCTCCGCCTGTTTGCCTGCCTGCCTGCCTGCCTCCCCCCCCCCCCCCCCCCCCCCCCCCCCCTCTCTCTCTCGGTGTGGGTGCTACTCAGATACCTGCTGTTGTTCTTTGCTCATGTTACATACATGCAGACTAAGCTCATCCCTGCGCAGGGCTTTAGCTCAGGCTGCCCCTTGGTTTCCCAGCATCCCATTGGTGGCGCCAGATAAAAGTAATCTGAAAATCCAAAACTGCTTTCTGTCTCAACCTACCTCTGCATCTTTCTAACTGTCTCTCTCCAAAGTTGGTCCCCACTTCAGAATTTCCACTTATGTCTCAGTCCATTATTGCCACTAAAACAGAGTATGTTGGAATGGGTGACTCATAAATAATAAAAATTTTACTGCTCACGGTTTAGAGGCTACAGAGTCCTGGATTAAGGTGCCAGCATATTTGTGTTCTGTTGAGGGCTTGCTTTCTGCTCCAAATATGGTGTCTTCTTGATTCATTTTCACATGGTGAAAGGGCATACAGGCTCCTTGATTTTTGTTTGTTTTGTTACTAGGGATTGAGTCCATGGCCTTCTCAGACCATCTTTATTTTTGATTTTGAGACAGGGTCTTGTTGCGTTGATATGTTGCCCAGACTGGGCTGAAACTTGGCAGTCCTCCTGCCTCATCCTCCCAAAGTGCTATTGTTACAGGCCTTTTCCACTTAGCTTGGTTTATAAGACTCTTTTTTTGTCTTTTTTGAGGTGAGATAGCTCAGGCTTGGTTTGAACTCACATCAGTCCTTCTGCTCAGCCTATCTAGTGCTGGGAGTATAGGTGTGTACCCCTGTGCCTGGCTAATTTTTATGTGGCTCTGGGTAGTTGAATTCAGGGCCTTGTATGATGCTTGGTAAGTGCTCTCACCACTGAGCTATGGCCCTAGCTCCTAAAGTCTCTTTTACAAAGACACTAATTCCATTCATGAATGTTCTGCCGTTATGACCTAACCATTGCATTGGGAATTGAGTTTCAGCACATGAAGTTGAGGGAGACATCAACATTCAGACTATAGTGGTACACTCAAGTTAAAATAAACCAGATTATCCTTTGCTTCTGACAGTCACTAGGTCCCGTTAAGTGTTTTGTTTTGTTTTGTATTTGAGACAGGGCCACAAAAACCTGAGCTCACTGTGGAGCCCAGGCTGTTCTTGAACTCATGCAGCCCTCCTGCCTCAGCCTCAGACTCTCGAGTGTGGGATTATAGATGTGCACCACCACGCCCCATTTATGGGGTGCTGGAGAATTGAACTCAGGGCCGTGTGCTTGCTAGGCAAGGGCTTTAACCGCTGTGCTGGGCTATTTCTCCAGCCCCAGTCCTGTTAGTTTTACTTCCTTTTTTCCATTCTCATTTTTTGCCTTTGTTCGGGCTTTCAGCTCTTTTTCTTCTCCATTTTACTACTAAGTATTTATGCGGTACCAGTCTCTTAGCCCTTTATTGTGGTAGTCGCCTAAGAAATCTTTTCTCTAGTCTTTTCTTCTCACAGCCCATTCTTCTGTACCCTCTTGTGGAGTGATCATTCTGAAGTACAAACCTAAACATGCCCTTCCCCTGTAAATTTTTTCATTGGCACAGAAAATCCAAGCAACTTCTTTGTATACTAAGACATGCTTTTCCTTTTTCTTTTTTGTTTTTTTTGTTTTGTTTGTGACAGGGTCTTACTCTAGGCCAGGCTGGTTCAGAACTGACTGTGTCCTCCTGCCTCAGTCTCCTGAAGACTGGGATTATAGGCGGATGTGCCACCATGTCCAGCTAATGTGGTGCTGAGAAATCTAACTTAGTGCTTGCTAGACAAGCGCTTTAACTGTTGAGCTATTCTTCTAGAGCCCCCTTTTTTGAGACAAGGTCTCACTCTGTAGTCCAGGCTGATCTTGAACTCATTATGGAGCCCAGGCTGGCCTCGAACTCACAGCACGCCCCTGCCTAGGTCCTGCTGGTGTTGGAATCGCAGATGTGCAGCGCCATGGCTGCGTTACTGCCCGTGCTCTCGGTCTCTAGCCAGGCCGAGCGGCTCGCGCTCTCCTGCTGTGCTGTTTCACTTCCCTGCCTTTAGATGTGCTGCCTTTCTCCGCAATGCCCACTCTGGCATGTTCTTCCCCTTTTTCTGTCTGGTTCACTTCTGTTCCATTCACTTTCCTATGAGACACCTATCTTTCCTACATCCTAAATTTTCTTGAGAAGCTCACATCTCTGTATCTTATTTTTAATTAGTGAGTGCTTAACATGTAACAGGTCCTGTGCTTAGCACTTCATGTATCCTGCCTGACCCGTAATACAGGCTAAATGCATAGCTTTTATTAGCATGTTGATATCGATGAAATGAGCTAGCAAAAACAAAACAAAACAAAACAAAACAAAAACCTGGTGTCGTGGTGCATGCCTATAATCTCAGCCCTGAGGGAGGCTGAGACAGGAGGACTGCAAGTTTGAGTCTGCCTGGGCAAGTGCAACCATGTCTGGATAAAAAGAAAAAGGACTGGGAATATACATCCCTGGTACCACAGAAACAAACTCTGAAGACATATGAGAGCTAGTAGAGGGTTCGAGGAATAGCGCAGTGGCTAGAGTGCTTGCCTAGCAAGTGCAAGGCCCTGAGTTCCTTTTCCCAGGATCACATAGGCAAGTGGTGGCACACACCTCTAATCCTAACACTGGAGAGGCTGAGGTGGGAGGATTGTTGTGAGTGTAGACCAGCCTGGGCTGCCTGGTGAGCTTAGGACCAGCTTGGACTACCGAGTGAGACTTGTCTCAAAAAAAAAAAAAAAAAAAAAATAGATTGTGAAACATGGTCCTTCAGAGTTCTGAGTACTGGGATTGCAGTCATGTGCCCAGCAAGGGAAATATTTTAGATATTACGTGGGAAAGCCCTAAATGAAAATTTGTACATCATTCATCCGTCCTTGCAGCGTGTGTGTGTGTGTGTGTGTGTGTGTGTGTGTATGAAAGAGAGAGAGAGAGAGAGAGAGAGAGAGAGAGAGAGAGAGAGAGAGAGAGAGAGAATTGGGATCTTACTCTGTTGCTTAGCCTGGTTTCCAGAGTCTTGGAATTGAGCATCCTCCTGCCTCAACCTCCCAAATAGGTGAAACTCTAGTTTCAAAAAACTTTAATTTTTAAGTGGCACATGTACAAGAAGCATTGCTATGAATTTTCCTCCTATTAGGTCTTTGCTTGTTTTTCTTCAAGGATACAGAGGGAAGTACCAGAATATTAACTTCCTTAAAAAAAAAAAACAACTTCCCTATTTTTGTTTCTTTGAACTCTAATTTCTAATGTTATCCTGTAATACAGTTATTTAAAAACATGTTAAAGTTATAAAATGGTCATTTGCATAAAATTTTGTGTCTCTCCCTAGTAAGCTGCCTGAGGACAGCACAGTGTCTTGGTTAGCATGGATACTTCCCAGTTCAGCTGGTGTGACATCTGGACACCTACACAGCCCTCCTGTTCTTACTCCTAGTATCTGACAGCCTTCTGTTAGAGGCGCACTGGCTTCCTCACTGCTCTTCCTGGAGTCTTGTTCTGTGGGGAAGCCTTTGCAGTCACTGCCCTGGCCGACAGCCACATCTGTAACATCCTGCTTGTGTTTCCAGGTCTGGCCCAGGTCCCCTTCATCCTGAAACCAGCTGATTATTTCAGTCCATTTTAATCTCATGTGTTAAGACTGTTGTTGTAGTCAGCAACAGTATAACACTTAATTCACCATTAATTATTTGTCTTTTATTTTTACCTCTTCAGTTAAGACTTTACTTTTTTAATGTAACATGGGTTCTACATTTTGGAATTAATGTTTACAATAAGTTGCTGAAAATATGAACATGTTAATAATAAAGATACATTGAGTGCTGTTGTATTTGCAAAGATCAGTGGAGAGGGTCTGAGTTGTGTGGAACACAGAGTGTTTGTTCTCAGGGATCTTTCAATCTGAATAAATGGGTTTTCAGATTTTTTTTCTTTTTGCAACAGGGTGTCACTCTGTAGTCCAAGCTGGTCCTCACTGTGTAGCTGAGACTGGCCTGGAATTTGCAGCAGTCCTCCTGCCTCAGCCTCTAAGAGCTGGGATTATATACACATGCCACCATGTCTAGTTTATGTGATGCTGGGGGATCAAACCTAGGGCCTTGTAGGCAAGGATTATACACATGCCACCATGTCTAGTTTATGTAGTGCTGGGGGATCAAACCTAGGGGGCCTTGTAGGCTTGGTAGGCAAGCAGTGAGCTATGACCCAAGCCCTTTTTTCAGATTTTTAAAACATTAGATGATTGCCTTTAAGCACTCAGAAGTATTTTTCTTTTCTGTTTAAGAACATTTAAACAGTCATATTTGAGATGATTCTGGAAAGCATCTTGACTATATGTCCACTGTTATTTTTTTAAGATTAGTTTAGGTAAAACAATAAGAGATACACTAAGGGCTCAGGAAGGTCAAGTTAAAAACACAGGGAGTGTAGATCCAAGAAATTGAAAGTGCGAGTAGGCCAAGTTTGGAGGTACAGCTATCACCCCAGTATTCTGGGAGGCTGAGGCAGGAGGATTGTCCTGAGTCCAAGGTCAGCGTGGGCTACAGAGTGAGACCCTGTCTCCGAAAAATGGGAGGGGGGCGTGTAGCTTTGTGAGGGCCATGGAGAGAAACCGAGACAGATAGATACTTGCCCCTGTGCGTGTGCACAAACACACACACACACATACACACACAGGGTTTGGGGAGAAGAAAGTGCACACAGAAGAAAAAATTTTGAGCTGAAAAAGTATTCAGGAATGTGGAAGGCACTGTATTCTCATTGATTTCAGAGACTCAACTGTCAGTGGGAAGTAGAAGCGTTCTTTGGTGTCACTGAGTGTTGGCAGGGGGAGTATGGGATTAAGATGTGTGGATGAAGAAAAAATGCTTCCTTTATAAAATCATAAATTATAAAATAATGATGCCAGAAGCAATGGTGTGCACGTATAGTCCTAACTTCTTGGGGAGCTGAAGAAAGAGGGTTATTCTAGACAAAAAAAAGCAAGACCATCTATAATCCCAGCACTCTCGGAGGTGGAGGCAGGAGGACTGCCTTGAGTTCAAGGCCAGTCTTGCCTATATAGGAGTTCAGGACTAGCTTGGACTATAGAAAGAAACCCTGTCTCAAAAAAACCCCTTAAAATATAAAATAAAGGTAAATATCAAAAGAAAGGCACAGAATCTAATTAGAGAAAATTGTAAAAAATCATAAGGATATAAAAACAAGAGCTGATAAAATGGTTGTGGTTGCGCATGCCTGTAATCCCAGCACAGGAGATTGAGACCAGAGGATTGCTGTAATTCCAAACCCTACCTGGGCTCCATGGTGAGTTCAGGATCAGCTCTGGGCTATAGAGCAAGACTCTGTCTCAAAAAACAAAAACAAAGCTGAAAATGGAAATATAAACATATTCCCAAATATATTTATTGGAAGTCCAGATAGAACTGCAGTGGAAGATTCTTCTAGCATTGTGAGGACTTAGACACTAAGTTCCCTGTGCTCATATGGGAGAAATAAATGTTTTAAGATAGCCAGGAAAATTTAGCAGCGGTGTAGTGAAGTGGTGCTTGCCTTAACACATATTAAGATTTTAAAGTTACTATATTCAAAGCAGTAGAGTATTTGCTTTCAAATTAGATTAAGTGAATAGAATAAAGAACCCCACATCTTTGCCATGTAGGAAAAGCAATGATGACAACCTGTAAGTTTTATTAGCTTAGAAAATTAGAAAAGATTTTAAAGTTGACTAGAACTCCTTAGGACATCGGAAATGTTTTGTTTGTTTTTGTTTTGTCTTCTCTGTAGTCTAAGGTGGCCCTAAACTCTGTAGTCTTCCTGCCTCAGCCTCCTGAGTGCTGGGATTATAGCGCACTGGATCTTTGAGAAAGATAAATTCTCCCTTGTGTTGCCCCTCCCAGTGTCCTCCACACATAGGCACAACTTTACATGTGGAAGCCAGCAAAGTGAAAAAAATATGAAAGGCTTGTCTGATTTTTCCACACAGCCATCAGTGCAGGGTATCTTTGAGCTAAGAAGCAGTCACTTGGTCACAGGTGTGCCCTTGGCTCTCTTTCCCGGGATCTGCCTCTTAGTATTAAGTGCATCAGTGAGTCTTTTGATAGTATATAAAGAGTATATCCTAGCCCTGCCTTTGTGACTAGTCACTTTAATCAGTACCTTGCCTAGGTTACCACATTTCTTGCTTTGGTAGCTCCTTACCTGGGGTCTCTATTTTCTTCTCTGTAACCAGTCTGCCACAAATAGCTAGAGTCTGCTTTTTTTCAAAATTGTTTGTTTATTTATTTATTTATTTGGCAAGGTCTCACTGTGAAGTCTAGGCTGGTCCTGAACTCATTTTTTTTTTCTTTTTGTCCAGACTGGCCTCAAACTCATGGCCAGCTCCTGCCTCAGCCTCCCAGGTGCTGAGATTACAGGTGTGCTCCACCATGTCCAGTTTGGTATTTTTGAGGCAAGGTCTCACTCTGTAGTCTAGGCTAGTCCTAACTTACTATGTAGCCAGACCTGGCCTGGAACAAACTCACAGCAGTCATCCTGCCTCAGCCTCCAAAGTGTTGGGATTATAGGCCAGTGTCCCCATGTCCAGTTTCTATGGTGTTGTGGTTTGGATCCAGAATCTCCTCCAAAAAGTCTGAAGTATTTGGATGTTATGGATTGTCTACAGACCCATGTGCTGTAGGAGAGGACCTGGTCTGAAGAGGTGGATTGTCAGTACCTGGTGGACAGTTGTGCCCCCTTCCCAGGGGTCTGCTGAGTGCTGCTTCTTCATATATCCCCTTTCCCCTCCGTGCTTCAGCCCCTTGGCAGGCACCTCTGTTTTCTTCTCTTTCTTGTCTGTCCCTGCCTTTTTCTTTTTTTCTGTTTTATTTATTTAGTTGATATTTATTTACTGTGGTACTGAGGATTGAGCCCAGGTCCTTCACAGTGAGCGACATCCCTAGCCCATTTTTAATTTTTTTTATTTTTAGACAGGATATTGCCAAGGGTTAAATTGCCAAGGCTGGGCTTGAACTTGGGATCCTCCTGCCTTGGGTTCCCACGGCCACCACCCACTGGCTAGCAGATACTGTTTGGGTGCCTGTTGTTTGCCTTGTAGGTATAGGTCATATAGTAGTAGTTAACATAAAATCCTGCCCCTTGGGGCCTTCATTGTTTTAAAAGATTTTTTTTTTTTCGGTAATGTTGAGGATTGAAATCATGGCCTTGGCACTGAGCTACATCCCCAGCACCCCCCCCCCTTTTTTTTTTTTTTTTTTTTTTTTTACAATTTTGAAAAGTTTGAGGGCTGGAGGAATAGGTCAGTGGGTTAAAGGGCTTGCCTCATTTAAATCCCCAATACCATGTAAGCCCAGTATGCTGGCACTGCCTGTAATCCTAGCCCTGGGGGGCTGAGGCAGGAGGATTGCTGTGAGTTTAAGGCCAGTCTAGGCTACTTGTTGAGCTCAGAACCAGCGTGGACTACTGAGTGAGACTCTGTCTCAAAAAAAAAAGTTTGAGACAAGATTTTACCAAGGTTGCCTGAATTGAGCTCCAATTCATGTTCCTCCTGCCTCAGCCTGCCAGAATGCTGGGATTACAGGTGTGTGCCACCACTCATGTGTGAGGTTTACATTTTTTTAGGAGTTGACAGAAAGTGATAAATGTTGCATGTCAGATCCTAAAAGCTTTGATGGAGAAAAAGCATTAAAAAAGGGTACAGAATAGTGGGGGCATTCAGTGGGAACAATGTAAAATCTGGTAGTCAGAGAAGGCTTCATTGTAAGATGATATTTGAAGTAAATCTTGACAGTAATGAAGCTTTTGTTTCTTTCCTTGAAGTTACGAGGCTCTAGTAAGTTCCAGGTCTTACTCCTTGTTTTTCTGTCTGTCTGTTCTGTCTATATATATATATATATATATATATATATATATATATATATATATATATTTTGAGACAGAGTCTCGCTTTGCAGCCCAGGCTGGTCTTGAACTCACTGTGGAGTTCCGGCGCAATTCTCCTGCCTCAGCCTCCCAAGTGCTGGGATTATAGGAGTGCACCACCACGCCTGGCTTTATGTGGTGCTGGGGAATCGATCTCATATACTTAGCGCTTCACTTAGCTCTTACAAGATAAGAGCTGTAACCACTGAGCCATTCTTCCAACCCCTCTTTTCTTTCTTTTTCTTCTTTGCTTCCTTGGAACGTGCAGCTACAAGATCTGTTTGGCCTACAACTTTGCCTCCCTTCTCTCTCAGCTTAAAGTTAATTCTCAGAGGTGTCATCCCTGGCCCCAAGTTTATATTGCAGTTTCTTCCATCATTCTCCATATCACCACTTTTACTTTATTTCCTGTTTAAAATTTCCAATTAGTACCACCATTTGAAATGGTCTTGTTCATGCACTTCCTTATGCATTGTTAGATTCTTCCCCAGTACAGTGTTTTGTAAGCACAGAGACTTTGTTCTCTTGTTCCCTGTGTCTCCAGGTCTGCAATAACACTCAGTAGACATTTGTTTAGTAAATAAATGGACAGCTCAGAGATGGTTTTCTTTTTCTTTTCTTTTCTTTTCTTTTCTTTTCTTTTCTTTTCTTTCTTCCTTCCTTCCTTCCTTCCTTCCTTCCTTCCTTCCTTTCTTTCTTTTTTTTTGTTTGTTAAAGACAGTTTTACTCTGTAGTGCAGGCTTGTCCTGAACTCACTATGCTGTATAGCCTAGGCTGGCCTGGAACTCACAGTAATCCTCCTGCCTTTGTTGCCCGAGTGCTAGGAAGGTTAGCACAGCTGGAACTCGGGTTGCCTTACATTTGGTTAGTCTCTAATTTATATTTATTCATTTGTTTTGAGATAGGGTCTCCTTCTGTCGTCCAGGTTGGCCTTGAACTTCAGTCTTCTTGGCTCACCTTCCCAGATTCTAGCTAGTTTCTAATGTTAGTTTTTCCCGTACTTTGCAGGCTCACTCATTTATTCATTCAGTGAGGTACTAGGGATTGGATCCAGAACCTTCACTTTGAGCTGTCTCCCTGCTCCTTTTTCATCTTTCCTCTTTAGGCCTACTACTGGAGATTGAACACAGGGCCTTCACGCCGAGCTACTTGCCCAGCCCCTTTTAATGGTTTATTTGAGAGAAGATCTTGCTCAGCTGCTAAATTGCCCAGAATGGGCTCAAGTTTGTACTCCTCCTGTTTCTGTCTCCCAAAGTGCTGGAGTTACAGGCCTGTGCCATTGTACTGGCTGGTTGGCTTGCTCTTATTTTTGGTTGTTGTTGAGACTGGGTATCAAGACCAGGGAATTCATACTGAACTATATCTCAAGCCCATTTTTATCCTTTTATTTATTTTCTTATTTTGACACAGGGTGACCCCAAATTTCCCAGACTGGGCTTGAATTTGTGTTCCTCCTGCCTCTGCTTCCCAGAGTGCTGGAATTATTAGGCCTACACTACCTGACTTCTGGCTCTTTTTAAATTTATTTATTTATTTATTTATTTATTTATTTTTGAGACAGGGTCTTGCTCTGTAGCCGAGGCTGGTCCTGAACTCACTGTCCCCCAGGCTGGCCTTAAACTGAGGACAATCCACCTACCTCAGCTTCCCAGTTCTGGGGTTACAGGCATGTGCCACCATGCTCAGCTTTATGTGGTATTGGAGAATCAAACTCACGGCCTTGCAAGGCAAGCACTTTAACTGCCTTACCATTCCTCCAGCCCCATTTTTTTTTTTTTTTTTTTTTTTTGAGACAGTCTTGTCAGTTGATAAATTGCCCAGGCTGGGCATGTGCTTGCACTCTTTCTGCTCAGCCTTGCAGAGTGCTGGGATTACAGGTGGGCACCACCGTGCCTGCTGATTGTTTATACCCTCTGATTGTACATATGACTGTTGCAGTTGGATGGTGTGTGACAGCTTCGTGCACAGCAGCCTCCCTGGCTCCTTTGCTTCTTTAGTTCAGCTGATATTTACTGTGCAGGCACCTTGGATGATTCAGGCTCGGATTGGAGCCACACCCCTGCTGCCTGTGCTCCCTGCAGAGGGGTATGTGCACTTCTGGTTTTTCTTTGTTCTTTGCCCATGCGTTGGTGCTTTCTGCTGCTACCTTAACCAAGTGTAGTTCTCACAGGATCTGATCTAAGGCCTAGGTTGATTGGATGTGTTTTCCTGCAGACCAGACATTGTCAACAGCTTTCATCTGGTTTAACTGGTCCTGGTTGGGAAAAAAAACAAAATACTTCACATGCCACATTTTCCAGCATTTTTTCTTGGCTTCGTCACATGTTTTCCAAACTATTGGGGAATCTGAAAAGTGAAATATTCACTCATATGGTTGGTATTGGGTCTGTTGGGCTAAATCAGACCTTTGGTTGATTTACGGAAATATAATACAATATAATGCAAACAGTGTGGTCAGCTGGACTTTCAGGACATTCATGGGCTGCCTGTACAGTGCCCAGCTGCACACATTGAACATTAGTCCCTGAGGTTCTAACTTTGTTGCAGATGCCTTTTTTACTACCTGTGTCCAGATAATGTTAAAACACCAGATTTATTGTAATTATGCACTTCAGTAATACTAAAATTTCAAAAACTTATTTTTATTTTTTAAAAATTTACATATCACCCCCTATATCATTGGTCTGCCTTGAGATTTCCTCCACCAGATTAAACAGTCCATCATCCTTAATTTCAGTTTCAGACAATATCTCTGGACAAGGGCAAAATGGTGTAATCCCAGTATTTAGGAGGTTGAAGCAGGAGGATTGCTGTGAGTCCAAGGCCAGCCTAGGCTATGTGGTGAATTCAGGACCAGCCTGGACTACAAAGCAGGACTGTATCTCAACGCCCTCCCCCCCCCCCCCCCAGACACATACATACATACATACATGATGGATTTCAGAATTAGAACGACTTTCATTTCTTGCTGTTCTTTGCTTCCCACTGGGGATTTGTGTTGGTGTGCCAGTGGTACTTAGCTCTAGAGGATAAATGTGGTACATCTCCTTGAATATCCATTTTATTGAAGTTTGGGGGAAGTTGCTGCTATTTTTAATGTAGAATTGAAAATCTAAGGTGGTTTTATTTTTGTTGTTGTTTGTTTTGTGGTACTGAAGATTGATTCCAGAGCCCTTGAACTCAGATACTTTTCTAGGCCGTTTTATTTTATGCTAAAAGTTTGCTTAATTTTATTTTGAAAGAGTCTCATTAAGTTGTCCACGTTAGGCTTGAAGTTGCGATTCTCATGTTTCAGTCTCTTCAGTGCTAGGGGTACAGTCTTGTACTACCATGTCTTACTAAAATGTAATCTTAATATATAAAATTTATAAATAGTACATTTTGGTTTAGGTCTGGCCGCTTGTAGACTGCCAGTCCCCATCAGTTCCTTCAGGGGAAAGAGTTAAAAATTGTCCATGTAGGTCATGGGGGATTGCTGAAGAGCTATAAGCAAGAGTGGATGACATCTGTATTTGGTGACAGTCACTCACGAGAAGGATGAGTTCAGGCTTCTCTGTCACCCAGCCAAGGCAACACCCAGCACATTAATGACAGTGTAAAATAGCCCTAACTAGAAAGAACAGGACTAGAGAGCAAGACGGACAGGAAGATTCATGAGGGGTCTACTGAAAAAAGCTGTCCCTGCAGTAGGAGTAGGGAAGATGGAGTGCAGCAGGCGTGTCTTGCTCTGTAGTCTGGGCTGGTCCTGAACTCACTATATAGCCCAGGCTGGCCTTGCATTCATGGCAAATCTCCTGCCTCATGAGTGCTGAGATGAGAGGTATGTGCCACCTCATCTGGCTAATTTTATGTGCATGGGGGAGAGAATTGAACCCAGGGCCTTGCATTTGGTAGGCAAGTACTTTTGATTACTGAGCTAGGGCCCCAACCCTACATTTAACATCTTGAGAGAAAGATGGTAGGTGCTTTTCCTAATACAGGGAACAGGAAGTACAATTCTGAGTACAAGGGAGATAAAGTCTGAATCTGGAGAAGTGTTGGTTGAGATCTGAAGCAGGCAGTTGGCTCTGTGGGTTTGCAAAGCTTTAAAAAGGCCTGTCCTGAAGTTACACATTTAGCATTCTTGGTATGAATCAATGATAATGGAAATCATGAACTTGAGCAAGGTTGTGTAGGAGAGCCTGTGAAGTGAAAAGAGGCTGAATATGGAGTTCACAGAAGCACCTGCATTTGAAGAAGCCCAGAAAAGGAACCTGGAAGACAGTATAGCCAAGCACAGAAAATGGAAGAGCATTAGGGATCTTCATTAAGTGTCTGTTGTTTTTAAGAGTTTAAGATGTGGACTGAGAAAATACCCCCAAGGTTTTCAAGCAGAGGAAGCTGTTGGAGGTAACCTTGGCCTGAGTTGGTCTAGTGGCCGTGAAGGATAGGGAGGACTAACCTATAGGTAGTGGGTGAGAAGTGGAGACAGCAGGAAATAGAAGTGAAACAGGTAGTGTTTCCTGCTACTTAGAACTGAGATGGAGCAGAGAATAACAGCAGCTAGAATGTTTGTACATTTGTCTTTGTCTCTGTCCTCTCTAGAAAGTAAATTGCACAGGAGTAGCATGTTTGTTTCATTCACTGCTTTATTTCTAGAGACAAAAACATTTTCTGAGACTGGGGACATGGCTTAGCAGTTAAAGTGCTTACCTAGCAAGCTCAAGACCCTGAGTTCTATTCCAGAGCACCACATTAGCCAGGTGTGATGATGCATACCTGTAATCCCAGCATTTGGGAGGCGGAGGCAGGAGAATTGCTGTATATTTGAGGCCATCTTGGCCAACACAATGAGTTCAGGACCAATGTGGACTACCGAGTGAGACCCTGTCTCAAGAAAACAAAAACAAAATCAAATAAGCAGCAGAAAAGGTGCTTAATAAGTATCTGAGCTGGGCTGAGGATGTAGCTCAGTGGTAGCCCACTTGCCTGGCATGCCCTAGGCCCTGGCTTCAATCCCTGGCACCAAAACAAACAAAAAGACCACCACCACCAAAAGAAAAACTAAAAAGACAAAAAAAAAAAAAAAAGTCTGCAGGGGCCTGGCAATGTATGTCTGTAATCCCAGCACTGTGGGAGATTGAGCCAGAAAGAACTCAAATTTGAGCCCAGGCTGGGCAAATTAGCAACTTAATGAGGCCCTGTCTCAAAGTGAGAATAAAAAGATGGTATGGGATGTGGCTCAGTGTGAAGACCCTGGGTTCAGTTCCCAGTACTGCTACATAAATATTTTGATGACTAAATTAATGCGTTATGTTGACAAATGGAATACTTGAGCATGTTCATTTGTGGAGTGGAGGCGAAAGAGATCATGGAGAGAAGAGGAGAGAGAGTCTGGAGTAGAAAGGTGGAGTAGACAGTGATCTCTGCATCAGCAGTGGTGGAGGTCCTGAGCCCTGCTGGAGGGATCACCAGGACATCAGAGATGATGATGCTGTTCTGCTAAAAATGGAAAGGAGGGAGGGAAGGACAGGGAGAAAACAGAAGCAGATATTTGTAAGAGGTGAAGGAGGAAGTTGAAGGAGTTTTCTCTTGATGCCTTGAGTATTTTCTCAGTTAAAAATAAGAGTGAATATGTGTATCTTTGGAAGACACTGTGAAGACATAAAAGAAAAACCGTGGCCTTAATAAGCTCTGTGTTTGCATGGAAAGCCATAGGTGTGTGATCAAAGGTATGCAAAACTGTGGTCAGTGACTTAAGGGTAGGTGAGGTAAGGCCAAGCCAGAGAGGATGAGTCAGCGTAGGTGAAACGAGAGAGCGGGAGTCTTAGCCGGAGATGTGAGTCTCACAGCTGTGTGCACACCCTTTCATTCTGCCCCTGGAGCAGGATGTTGCCCCTCCCTTAGGGGGGCGGGGTGGGGAGAAAGGGCACAGTGCCTGAGGCTCGCTTTTTCCTTTGAGAGAAGAACTGTGAGTAAATTAGTCACTGTTCGCAGCTCCTGGGTCTCCTCACTACCTGCCTTTCCAGTGATCTATCCCTGATTCGGCAACCGGAAACTGCTGTCCCAACTTTGGACTCCCTGTTTCTCAGATGGTCTGTTTAGAGTAAAGGTAGTTGTGAGAGAGGCTGCGACTGTTACAGTGAGTCACGAAGGGCAAGACTTGACCATATTTGCCTGTTGCATCAGGTTTTATCTAGAATTAATTTAAACAATATTAAAGTGCTCTTTTGTTTACAAGTCTCTTTTAAGCTTAGTAAAATTTAAGACTTTTTATTTCATAGGAACTTGTTAGAAGAGAGAGCTGTAAGACTGGGTTTGTAGTCTTCTATGCTTGAGCTGAACTCAAACAACCCTGTTTAGCTAGTTGTTTTTTCTTTTGCTGTCAGCCCTATAAGCAGGATTGCAAATTGATTTCTGATATAAGTAAGCTGTACAAAGGCAGGGTAAAATTGGACTTGGGTTCTGGCTGTTTCTGTTACATTTTTTCCACTTACTGGAATGTGTCACCTGTACCGTGAGCAGAGGGTCCGTTGGAAGGGAGAGGTTAGCATAAAGGATTTTGCTTCGAGCAAGTCACAGATTCTAATCGCATATTTAACTCCTCTCAGGGAAAGCAACTTTGTGATGTAATAAAAAGCACCAGATTCTTTATGGAGATAGAAAATGCTTTCTTTCTCTGACGGAAGTAAAAAACAGAGATCAACTAATATGATAATTAGAACTTGGTATCGTTGTGATTGGATCAGTACTTAGAATTTAATTTTTTCCAAGACGTTCTACCTCCCTTGGGGGTGGGGAAGACTCTCATACGTCTCTACCTCATTCGCCCAATTCTAAGTTTTTAGCCATTAAGTGAATAGTTAGAACTATAGTTACACATTTATTTTGGGGAAGAAAAGTGATTTTATCAGCACTTTTGTAGAGAACTCAAGGAACATGAGAGTAATCTGGTCATTTTGGTTTCAACAAGCAGAGGACCTGTTTCTCATTTTTACAGAAAACTAAGTTATAGCCAGCTCATATTTTCCCAGAATTTATAAGTGTGTGTGTTCGTCTGTGTGTCTAAAATATTACTTTTAAGATACACATTGAGCTGCATCCTTTGGTCCATTTTTTATTTTTGGTTTTGAGACAGGGTCTCACTCTAATGCTCATGCTCTTCCTGAAGTCACTATGCAGCCCAGGCTGGCCTTGGACTCACTACAGTTCTCTCTCAGTATTGCAATGGTTTTGATTACAGATGTGTACCACTATGCCTGGCTAATTTTTATGTAGTGCTAGGGAGTTAAACTCAGGGCCTTGTGCATGCTAGGCAAGTGCTCTTAACTCCAGAGCTACACCCTGCAGCCTGCATTTTTCTTTTGATTTTGAGATGGGGTCTTGCTGAATGATTAAGTTGCCCAGACTGGACTTTATCCTTTTTAGGTTATACTTTTCTGTTGGTTTTGGTAAGGACCAATTAGACAGCCTTCTGCAATTAGAGGCACATCAGGGACTATGAGGAAGCAATGGCAAAGATCCTAGCTCAGGTTCCACTTCTGCTATTTGCAAGCCACTTGGGATTCTCCCAGAATGTGGGAGTTGTAACCTCTCTATCCTTTGTTTCTAAATAAAGACTTGTTCTAAGAAGGAGAGAGAAAGAAAATAAATGCATGCATAGTGAGAATCCTCATCCTTTAATTAAATAAAACATTTTATTTTGTTTTTGTGGTACTGGAGATTGAACCCAGGGCCTTCACACTGAAATACACCATAGCCCATTTTTATTTTTAATTTGAGACAGGGTCTTGTAAAATTGCTCACAGGCTGGGCTTGAACTTGTGATCCTTTTGCTCAGCCTCCCAGAGTGCCAGGGTTATAGCCCTGCACTATCAGGCCTGGCACATCCCTTTCTCTTTCCTCAGTCAGAATTTACACAATGAACCGGGCCCACTGCTGCAGGCTTGTAATCCCAGCATTCTGGGAGCTGAGGCAAGAGAGTTACAAGTTCAGGCTTAGCATGGTCAGTGTAATGACTCAGCAGGGCATTGAGTCTAAAGAATAAAAATGGGTTACAGATGCAGCTCAGTGTGAAGGCCCTGCCACAAAACTTACCTATTGAATTTTCTTTTGAGTCGATAAATGGTAATTGTATATAGTTAGGTTGCATTTTCTTTCTTCTTCTTTTTTTCTTTTTTCTTTTTTTGAGACAGGGTCTCAATCTGTAGCCCAGGCTGGTCCTGAACTCACTGGTGTAGCCAAGGCTGACCTTGGACTCAGGCCCCTGAGTGTTGGGATTACAGACATGTACCACATGCTTGGTTTTATGTGGTGCTGGAGAATAGAACTCAGGGCTTTGCACTTGCAAGGCATGTGCTTTAACCACTGTGCCATTTCTCCAGCCCCATCTATTTCATTTTCTTAAAGCAAGGTATACACCTAATTATTCTGGACATGTGCTGTTCTGGCCCATAGAGGGTCTGGGGAAAGGCTTTTGTCCTTCTGCCTGCTCCCTCTGAACTAGGAGGAAAGCTTGGGTAAAAACACTGATTTGCATACGGGGAGTTGGTACAAGGATAAAGTGAAGAAACTCCAGAGAAATGTAGGCACACGAGGCCCGGAGGACTTGCAGGAAAGGCAGAGAAGTGGCGCAGCTGTGGGAGGTGCTGGCGAGGGAGCGCCGAGGGCGTCGCAGGGCGGTAGTCAGGCCCTAGCCAGAGTGGTCAGTGGATCTGGCTGGTGCCCATTGTGTGGTGTCCCTGTAGAACTGACGCCCGGATGCCACAGTAAGGTAGCCTTAGTGTGAATATTAGTGGCCCAAGGATGATGGGTGGTGTAGGACTGGTGGGAGAATTACCTGTTGGAGGCCAGCTAGGACCTTTTTGTCTGGGTGAAGAAAAGCAGGACTCAGCAGTGTAAAAATGGGAGCATGCTGTGAGGAGCGTCTCGCTTCAGGACTGTAGTACAATCGCTTCAACCTTCACAGACTGTTCTGTGGTGGTCACTGCATGTTCCTGTGTCACTGTTTTTGTGTACATGTCTGTGAAGCAGAAAAACAGATCATTTTATTTTAGAGTTATTACGGGAGGGGGTGGGCACGTTTGCTCAGTGGTACAGTGTTTGCCTTGCATACACGAGGCCCTGGGCTCACTTCCTAGCACCAAAAAAAAGTTATTAAGGGAGAAATAATGCATGAAAATGTTTGTTAGAGTGCTGCGCATTTTTAACTGTTCATAAAAATGGCTTGAAAGCATTGTTTAAAAAATTCAAACATATGAAAAGAAAAATAGATCCACCCTATCTTTCACTGTTATTTCCATTTCTCTATAATACTTTTCAAAACTAGCTTTTTTAGTTATGGTAGTTAATGGTATATAATAGTGCTGGAAAGAATGAGAAATTTACCCTTTATCATACTTTTTCTTTTCAGTTTTTGTTGTAATATTCTTCCTTATGTTATCAAAGTAAATAATACCATTTTTTTGTGTTACAAAAATTAGTCCTCATGCTGCATGTACAAATTAGGCCTTAGTATTTTCACTTCACAAGTACAACTTTTGTAATATCATTATGAAGTACATGTTAGTTATTTTGAAAACAAAGTGCTACATGGAGAAAGAAATATAATAGAATTTTGTCATTTATTTTTATTCATTTTTATTTTTTTCTTGAGATAGGTTCTTGCTGTATAGTCCAAACTGGCCCTGAGCTCTCTATGTATATATAGCCCATGCTGGTCTCAAACTCAACAGCGATCCTCCTGCTTTGGCCTTCTGAGTGCTGGGATTATATGAGTGTGCCACACACATGGCTAATTTTTAGGTGGTGTTGGAGAATCAAACCTAGGGCCTTGTATGTCCTAAGCAAGTGCTGTAACCGCTGTGCTATCCCCCAGCCCCAGATCATGTTGCCTGTTATCAATTAGAACATCCCCTTAGAACTGAAGTCTGGAACACTGTTCTGTTCCACCACATTTTCTCAGTGTGCGATGTGTTGTCTGTGCTGAGAAGATGACAAAGCGTATGAAGTTCTACTCCTTTTGCTCCTTTTCAGGTTTTTCTGGAACAACTTACTTTTTCTTCTCTAACTTTCTGTCATCTTCACACTCTCAATCACTGCCTGTGTAGCTCGAATCAACAAGGTCCTTGGATTTAGGTATTACTGCCTTCCTGCAGTTGAACAGCCTTCTGCCTGCTGGCTCACCTCCCTAACCCCTGTTCTTTCTTTCTCTCCCTCCCCCTTTCTCCTTCCCCCTTCTTCTTTTGCCCCTCCCTCCCCCTCCCTCCCCCTCCCTCCC
>PVKB01007499.1:13764-33764 GCA_004027205.1 Ctenodactylus gundi | reverse complement strand
AGGGCCCTACTGCTGCTTACAGTCACTTTGCTTCACTGTACTGTCCACAGAGGTCCCTAATTTTCTCCCACCATCTCGTGGCTCTCCTGCCCAGTCGCTAGGCATCCCCACAGTCCCGTTGCTTCTCTGCCCTTTACCCAAATGTCCCTCCTGCTGCCCTCCTGATCCTTTTTGCTCTTCTGTCTTGTCCCTGGAGGTCTCTACTGCCCTCCTACTGTACTGTTGCTTCTCTGCCCTACCGTCGGGGCTCCATTCTACTCCCTTACCATCCTGTTCTTCCACTACCGTGACTACCGGCGTCCCTACAGACCCATACTCTCCTCTTGCTTCTCTGCCTTGTCCTTCGAGGACCCATCTGCTCGCATCCTGACCCATTACTTCTTTGCCCTGTTCCTCAGGGTTCCTACTGCTCCCCTCCTGTCCCATTGCTTCTCTGCTCTGTCCCGAGACATCCTTACTGCCCCCTACTGTCCTCTTGCTTTGCTTCCCTGTCCCTGGAGTTCCCTACCGCTCGCCTTCTGTCCCACTCCTTCTCTGTCCTGTCCCCACAATTCCCATGTTCCCCCCGAAGGTCCTATTGTTTCTCTCTACTCTCCCCAGAGTTCCCCTCTGCTCTCCTACTGTCCCGTCCCTTCTCTGCCCTCTGCCCGTGGGTCTCTCTTGCCTTCCTTTGCTCCAGTTCCCCCTTGGCCCATTTTCTAGAGGTCCCTACCGCTCACTCCTGCCCCATTGCTTCTCTCCCATATACCTGAATGTCCCTACTGATCCCCTAATTCTCGTTGCTTCTCTATCCTGCCCTCGGGGATCCCCACTGCTCCCCTACTCTCCTAAACTCTCTTCCCTGTCTTCGTGGGTTCGTACTGTTCCCCTACTGCATACTTGCTTCTCTGCCCTGTCCGTGGAGGTCCCCTTTTCCTCATTTTGCTTTTATTGTCTGTCCCTGGAAGTGCCTACTACTCTCCTACTGATCCCTTGCTGCTCTGCTCTGTCCCCGCAAGTTCCTACTGCTCCTTACTATCCTGTTGCTTTTCTGCACAGTCCCTGTTGGTCCCTACTGCTCCCCTAGTATCCCGTTGCTTCTCTGCTGTGTCCCCGGTGGTGCCACTACACCCTACTGTCCTGTTGCTTCTCTGTCCTTCCCCCGGGGGTCCTTATTGCTCCGCTACTTTCCCTTTGCTTCTTTACCCTGTCCCCTTGGGTCCGTACTGCTCTCCTACTCTCCCAAAGCTCCTCTGCCCTGTCCCCGGATGTCCCTACCGCAGCCCTACCCGCCCTTTGCTCCTCTGCCTGATCCCCGGGGTTCTCTCTTGCTCCACTACACTCCCTTTGCTCTTTAGACCATTGTCTAGAGGTCCCTGCTGCTCCCTACTGCCCCCTTGCTTCTCTGCCATGTACCTGAAGATCCCTACTGCTCCCCTACTATCTCGTTGCTTCTCGATCCTGCCCTCGGGGATCCCTACTGCTCTCCTATTCTCTCCTATCTTCTGTGCCCTGTCCTTGTGGGTCCCTACTGCTCCCCTACTGTAAAGTTGTTTTTCTGTCCTGTCTCTGGATGTCCCCATTTCCTCATGGAGCTTTTATGCCCTGTCCCTGGAAGTCCCTACTACTCTCCTACTGTACCCTTGCTGCTCTGCCCTGTCCCTGGAAGTCCCTACTGCTCCATTGTATCCTGTTGTACTTTTGCCCTGTCCCCGGTGGTCCCTATTGCTCCATGGTATCCCATTGCTCCTCAGCTCTGTCCTCGGTGGTGCCACTACACCCTACTGTCCTGCTGCTTCTCTGTCCTCTCCCCGGGGATCCTTACTGCCCCTCTACTGTCCCCTTTCTTCTCTACCCTGTTCCCGGGTGTCCCTACTGCTCATCTACTGTCCCAGTATTCCTCTACCCTATCCGCAGAGGTCCCTACCACAGCCCTACCGGCCCTTTGCTCCTCTGCCCTACCATCGGGGGTCCCTACTGCTTCCCTACTGTATCATCCTCTGCCCCATCCCCGGAGGTCCCTACTGCACCCTAGTATCCTGTTGGTTTTCTGCCTTGTCCCCGGATGTCCCTACTGCTCTGTAAAGTGTGGTTTGTTCTCTGCACTTTCCGTGGTGGTCCCTACTGCTTCCCCACTGTCCGAATTTCCCTCTGCCCTTTACCCAGGGATACGAAGTGATCTGCTACTGGCCCTTTGCTACTATGCCCTGTCCCCGGAGGTCCCAACTTCTCCACTTTTGGCCTGTTGATGCTCTGCCTTGTCCCTGGAGGTGCCTATATAACCCTCTATGGTCACATTATTTCTCTGCCCTGTCCCCAGGGGACCTGTTGCTTATCTGGTCTGTCTCCAGAGGGCCCTACTGCTCCTTACAGTCACTTTGCTTCACTGTACTGTCCACAGAGGTCCCTAATGTTCTCCCACCATCTCGTGGCTCTCCTGCCCAGTCGCTAGGCATCCCCACTGTCCCGTTGGTTCTCTGCCCTGTACCCAAAAGTCCCTCCTGCTGCCCTCCTGATCCTTTTTGCTCTTCTGTCTTGTCCCTGGAGGTCCTTACTACCCTCCTACTGTACTGTTTCTTCTCGTCCCTACCCTCGGGGCTCCCTTCTACTCCCCTCCCATCCTGTTCTTCCACTATTGTGACTAACGGGGTCCCTACAGACCCATACTCTCCTCTTGCTTCTCTGCCTTGTCCTACGAAGACCCATCTGTTCGCATCCTGACCCATTACTTCTTTGCGCTGTTCCTCAGGGTTCCTACTGCTCCCCTACTGTCCCATTGCTTCTCAGCTCTGTCCCCAGGCGTCCTTACTGCCCCCTACAGTCCCGTTGCTTCGCTTCCCTGTCCCTGGAGTTCCCTATGGTTCGCATACTGTCCCACTGCTTCTCTGCCCAGTCCCCACTGTTCCAAAGTGCTCTCCGCAGGTCCTACTGTTTCTCTCTAGTGTCCCCAGAGTTCCCCTCTGTTCCGCTACGGTCCCGTCACTTCTCTGGCCTCTGTCTGGGCGTCTCTCTTGCTCCCCGAGTCTCCCGTTGCTCCTTGGCCCATTTTCTAGAGGTCCCTGCTGTTCTGTCCTCGGGGGTCTCTACTGCTCCCCTACTGTATAGTTGCTTCTGTGCCCTGTCCCTGCAGGTCCCCATTTCCTCATGTTGCTTTTATACCCTGTCCCTGGAAGCCCCTACCACTCTCCTACTGTTCCCTTGTTGCTCTGCCCTGTCCCCGCTAGTCCCTACTGCTCCATAATATCTTTTTGCTTTTCTGCCCTGCCCCGGATGTCCCTACTGTTCTGTATTGTGCGGATTGTCCTCTGCACTCTCCGAGGTGGCCCCTACTGCTTCCCTACTCTCCAAAATTTCCTCTGCCCTGTCCCCAGGGGTCCGTACTGCTCTGCTCCTGTCCCGTTGCTACTATGCCCTGTCCCCGGACATCCGAACTTCTCCACTACTGTCCTGTTGATTCTGTGCCCTGTCCCTGGAGGTGCCTATATAGCCCCCTATGGTCACATTATTTCTCTTCCCCTGTCCCCAGGTGTCCTGCTGCCTCCCTGGTCTGTCTCCAGAGGTCCCTACTCCTCCCTACTGTCACTTTGCCTATCAGCACCCTCCGCAGAGGTCCCTAATGCTATCTTATCATCTCGCTGCTCTCCTGCCCAGTCGCCAAGGGTCCCCACTGTCCCGTTGCTTCTCTGCTCCTTACCCAACAGTCCCTCCTGCTGCCCTCCTGACACTTTTTGCTCTGTTTTGTCCCTGGAGGTCACTACTGCCCTCCTACTGTAATGTTCCTTCTCTGCCCTGCCCTTGGGGCTCCATACTATTCGGCTACCGTCCTGTTGTTCCACCACCCTGACTCCCAGGGTCCCTACCACCGCATATTGTCCTGTTGCTTCCCTGCCTGGTCCCTAGAACTCCCATCTGCTCACCTCCTGACCCATTACCTCTTTGCCCTGTTCCTCAAGGTTCATACTGCTCCCGTACTGTCCAATTGCTTCTGTACTCTGTCCCCAGACATCCTTACTGCCCCCTACTGTCCTCTTGCTTCGCTTCCCTGTCCCTGGAGTTCCCTACCGCCCGCCTACTGTCCCACTGCTTCTCTGCCCTGTCCCCAAAATTCCCATGTTCCCCCGAAGGTCCTATTGTTTCTCTCTACTGTCCCCAGAGTTCCCCTCTGCTCCCCTACTGTCCCGTCGCTTCTCTGTCCTCTGCCCGGGTGTCCCTCTTGCCTCCCTATGCTCCCGTTGCCCCTTGGCCCATTTTCTAGAGGTTCCTACTGCTCCCTCCTGCCCCGCTGCTTGTCTACCATGTATCTGAACGTCCCTACTGCTCCCCTACTTCCCGTTGCTTCTCTATCCTGCCCTCGGGGATCCCTACTACTCCCCTACTCTCCTATCCTCTCTGCCCTTTCTTCGTGGGTCCCCACTGGCCCCCTACTGTTTAGTTGCTTCTCTGCCCTGTCCCTGGAGGTCCACATTGCCTCATGTTGCTTTTATGCCCTGTCCCTGGAAGTCCCTGCTACTCTCCTCCTGTTCTCTTGCTGCTCTGCCCTGTCCCTGGAAGTCCCTACAACTCCATACTATCCTGTTATTTTCTGCCCTGTCCCCGGTGATTCCTACTGCTCCCCTATTATCCTGTTGCTTCTCTGCGCTGTCCCCGGGGGTGCCACTGCACCCTACTGGCCTGCTCTTTCTCTCTCCTTTCCCTGGGGATCCTTACTGCCCCGCTCCTCTCCCCTTGCTTCTCCCTCGTGTCCCTGGGGGTCCCTACTGCTCTCCTACTTTCCCTGTGCTACTCTGCCTTGTCCCCAGAGGTCCCTACCGCAGCCCTACCGGCCCTTTGCACCTCTCCCTTATCCCTGGGGGTCCCTACTGCTTCCCTACTGTATCATCCTCTGCCCTGTCCCAGGAGGTCCCTACTGCCCCCTAGTGTCCTGTTCATTTTCTCCCCGGCCCTAGATGTCCCTACTTCTCTGTAATATGCTGTTTGTTCTCTGCAGTCTCCGATGTTGTCCCTCCTGCTTCCCTACTGTCCGAAATTTCCTCTGCCCTGTCCCCTGGGGTCCGTACTGCTCTGCTACTGTCCCGTTGCTACTATGCCCTGTCCCCGGAGGTCCGAACTTCTCCACTACGGTCCTGTTGATTCTCTGCCCTGTCCCTGGAGGAGCCTATGTAGGCCCATATGGACACCTTATTTCTCTGCTCTGTCCCCAGAGGTCCTGTTGCTTCTCTGGTCTGTCTCCAGAAGTCCCTACTACTCCCTCCTCTCACGATTCCCTTGTGCACTGTCCGCAGGGGTCCCTAATGGTCTCCTACCGTCTCGCTACTCTCTTACCCAATCGCCAGGGGTCCCCATTTTCCCGTTGCTTCTCTGCCCTTTACCCAATAGTCCCTCCTGCTTCCCTCCTGACCCTTTTTGCTCTTCTGTCTTGTCCCTGGAGGTCGCTACTGCCCTCCTACAGTACTGTTGCTCCTCTGCCCTGCCCTCGGGGTTCCATATTACTCCCCTACAGTCCTGTTGCTCCACTACCCTGACTCCCGGGGTTCCTACAGCCCCGTTTTGTCCTGTTCCTTCTCTGCCTTGTCCTTAGAGGCCCCTTCTGCTCCCCTCCTGACCCATTACTTCTTTGCCCTGTTCTTCAAGGTTCCTTCTGCTCCCGTATTCTCCCATTGCTTCTGTTCTCTGTCCCCAGACGTCCTTACTGCCCCCTACTGTCCTCTTCTTCGCTTCGCTGTCCCTGGAGTTCCCTACCGCCCGCCTACTGTCTCACTGCTTCTCTGCCCTGTCCCCACAATTCCCATGTTCCCCCCGAACGTCCTATTGTTTCTCTCTACTGTCCCCAGAGTTCCCCTCTGCTCCCCTACTGTCCTGTCGTTTCTCTGCCCTCTGCCTGGGGGTCTCTCTTGCCTCCCTATGCTCCCGTTGCCCCTTGGCCCATTTTCTAGAGGTCCCTAGTGCTCCCTCCTGCCCCTTTGCTTCTCTGCCATGTACCTGAAGGTTCCTCCTCCTCCCCTACTATCCCGTTGCTTCTCTATCCTGCCCTCGGGGATCCCTACTGCTCTCCTACTCTCACCTAACTTCTCTGACCTGTCCTCGTGGGTGCCTACTGCTCCCCTACTGTATAGTTGCTTCTCTGCCCTGTCCCTGGATGTCCCCACTTCCTCCTGTTGCTTTTGTGCCCTGTCCCTGGAAGTCCCTACTACTCTCCTACTGTTCCCTTGCTGCTCTGCCCTGTCCCCGGAAGTCCATACTGCTCCGTACTATCCTGTTGTTTTTCTGCCCTGTGTCTGGAGGTCCCTACTGCTCCCCTAGTGTCCCGCTGCTTCTCTGCTCTGTCTCCGGCGGTGCCACTGCACCTTACTGTCCTGTTGTGTCTCTGTCCTTTCCCCGGGGGTCCTTACTGCCTCGCTACTGTCCCCTTGCTTCTCTACCCTGTCCACGGGGGTCCCTACTGCTCTCCTACTGTCCCTATGCTCCTCTGCCGTCTCCAGAGGTCCCTTTCCCCGCCCTACCGGCCCTTTGCTCCTCTGCCCTATACCCAGTGTTCCCTACTGCTTCCGTATTGTATCATCCTCTGCCCTGTCCCCAGAGGTCCCTACTACCCCCTAGTGTCCTCTTGCTTTTCTCCCCTACCCCTGGATGTCGCTACTGCTCCTTAATGTCCAGTTTGTTCTCTGCACTGTCCGTGGTGGTCCCCACTGCTTCCCTACTGTCCCAATTCTCCTCTGTCCCGTCCCCGGGAGTCCGTACTGCTCTGCTATTGTCCCGTTGCTACTATGCCCTGTCCCCGGAGGTCTGAACTTCTCCACTACTGTCCTGTTGATTCTGTGCCCTGTCCCTGGAGGTGCCCATATAGTCCCCTATGGTCACATTATTTCTCTGCCCCTGTCCCCAGGGGTCCTGCTGCTTCCCTGGTCTGTCTCCAGAGGTCCCTACTCCTCCCTACTGTCACTTTGCCTATCAGCACCCTCCGCAGAGGTCCCTAATGCTCTCCTACCGTCTCGCTGCTTTCCTGTCCAGTCGCCAGGGGTCCCCACTCTCCCGGTGCTTCTCTGCCCTTTACCCAAAGGTCCCTCCTGCTGCCCTCCTGACCATTTGCTCTTCTGTCTTGTCTCTGGAGGTCCCTACTGCCCTCCTACTGTACTGTTGCTCCTCTGCCCTACCCTCGGGGCTCTATACTAGCCCCCTACCGTCCTGTTGTTCCACTACCCTGACTCACGGGCCCCCTACTGCCCTGTATTGTCCTGTTGCTTCTCTGCCTTGTCCTCAGAGGTCCCTTCTGCTGCCCTCTTGACCCATTATTTCTTTCGCCTGTTCCTGAAGGTTCCTACTCCTCCCCTACTGTCCCACTGCTTTTGTGCTCTGTCCCCCCACCTCCTTACTGCCCCCTACTGTCCTCTTGCTTCTGTTCCCTGTCCCTGGAGTTCCGTACCGCTTGTCTACTGTCCCACTGTTTCTCTGCCCTGTCCCCACAGTTCCCAAGTGCCCCCAATGTCCTATTTTTTCTCTCTACTGTCCCCAGTGTTCCCCTCTGTTCCCCTACTGTCCCTTCGCTTCTCTGCCCTCTGCCCGGGGCTCTCTCCTGCTCCCCTACTGTCCCGTTGCTCCTTGGCCCATTTTCCGGAGGTCCCACTGCTCCCTACTGCCCCCTTGCTTCTCTGCCATGTACCTGAACTTCCCTACTGCTCCCTTAGTGTCCGTTGCTTCTCTATCCTGCTCTGGATCCGAGGCTGGGTGATGTTCTCAAAATAACAGTCCACCACAAGGGCTCACGACCCTAAGCCTAATCCTCACCCTAACCCTAGGAAACAAACCAACTTTATTTTACCAATTTTTTATAAATCTTACAATTTTATAAAAATCACACCAATCTCTGAGTATCCAAATCAACTATGACCAAAGTAGCAATACTGGTGGTGTCCTGATTCTTGTTGTTAGCCATATTATATTGTAAGAAACCATCATAGATTTGGAATAAATTCAAACACCGAGGCCAAAAAAAGATAGCATAACTCCAAAATACACACAGGTACTGCCACCAGATCCTCAGATGATGTAACAAAATGCATATTTTTGGAGAAAAAATAGGCTACCTACCATAGGGTGCTGACAAAACTGGACATGGATCTAAAGAAAAATAACATCTGTTCTTCTTACCTTACACAAATAAATGTCAATACAAAACAGGTCACAGAGTGTTATGATTTGGGTCTAGGGTTTCAAACCATTTACAACTCCTTGTGAGATTCCTCTTGAAATATAGGAACCTTCTTTTGTTCCTCTACATTTCTGGCAGAAGACTGCCATGAATTTCACAGCTGAGAGAAAAAAGCTCTAGGCTGCTCCAAGAGGACAAATGATTGATTACTATAAAGTTAACATAATTAAACCAACGGTCTGCATACAGGAGCTAGAAACATACCTCACACAGATCACTTTCAAGACCTGCTACAGTTGCTCCCCCTAAGCAGAAGTCCTCATTTCCCAACTGCATATAAAAGGCTGTAAAAACGTAATAGTTGTTCCATCCCATACATGCAATGGTCCCACAAGTCCACCTGAGTATGTTGTACACAGGAGAAGCACCACTGACCGAGCCCGCTCAGTCAGTCAACAGGTACTCGAGTGGGAGAGTGTGGATTGAAAAAAGACATGGACTCTTGCAAGGGACACTGCAAAAGACATTTTATTTTTTAATAGTCTTTCTCTTATACCCCAGTTGTTTGCCAGCCTTCCAGACTTTCCCATCACAGCCACCAAGGACAAAGAGCAGTCCAGTGTTTAAAAAACACCACCTGGCTTACAGTACAAGCAATAACAAATTCTTTTGAACCAGGCATAACTCAAACACTTCTTTTTTGTGGGAGTGAACTTGGCCAAGGTCAGCGATGCTGAGCCTCTCAGGCTCCAACACACCACGTTTGGAGGAAGATTTAAGAATTCTTTATCAACCTCTGACTGAGAATGGGCTATGGCCCCCAAAGAATTCTCAGTCCTGCAGCAGGGATGGGGTGAGGCGCATAAGAGGAAAAGCCACAGGAATGGGAAGGATTAGAAGAAGAAAAGGGAAGGGGACATTTCCAATAGCAGCCTTTGGCAGGCTATCAGCAGCAGAGTAGTCACCGCCTCTAGCTACACAGGAAAGGTGACAGGGCAAAGAGGACATTGGGAACACCTAAAATGGAGGAGCTCTTGCCACTACAAGCAGATTATTCACTGAGCACACTGATTCAGTCTCCCACTGAACATATCGGCTTTATGTTGTGCTGGGCACAATATTTGGTACCCATGCCTGCAGCACAACTGGGGGACTGAAGGATGCTCATTGACTAAAGACCTATAGCAGTTTGGTGGGGACATGGAAGAACTTCCTGCTGAGCTATATATATATATATGCTGCAGCTTTGGGAGAGGAGAGGTAGCCAGAAAAGATCTGGAACAAAACCTTGATTTGAGAGTAAAACTGAATCCAACCTCAAAGATACATGGAGTCTGGAGCCCAAAAAATGGGAATGTATCAAAATAATTAAATAAAGTGAGAAAGGTGTTACTAGCCCTGAAAAAATTTTTGTCATTTGGAGCATGATGGCTGTCACATTAAAACCTTTCAAAGATGAACCTAAGGAGCCTTAATCTCTAGTAAATCCAAGCCGGTAGCTCTACCTACTTCTCTTTTACCTGATAAGCACTCAGAGGAGGAAAAAGAGGCACAACTATAAAAATAAATCCCCCTTCTAGTAAGCCCAAACTGGCTTTAAAACAGTCTGTGACTAACAAACACAGACTTACTCCCTTGTAACAAGAGTTTCAGATTTGTTATAAAATATTAAAATTAAAGAGTGATTGGCTTTTCTTGTATTAAATATACTGAAAAATCGTGCTGATACTCTTTTGGACTGTAAAATTCTTAATCAGCTTAGAAAAAGAGTTGAGTCTAATAAGGTTAACATTTCTTTTGCTTATACTGTGGCTGATGCTCTAGAGAGACAGCCACTGCTTTCCTGGGATTGGACACATATTTGTAAAACATTCCTCAACAGTGCGCAGTACCTTCTATGAAAGTCATTCTGGGGATAAATGTGATGAACAAAGAAAAATGCAGTCAATCAGCTAATGTTCCAACTATTGATGATTAATTTTGTGTAAAAGGTGATGCTCTCATGTCAACCATCTATTACATGGAGGTCAAAAATATTTTGGGCAAGTTCAGCTCTATATTATGACAGCCTGGTAACAAGTCAGCTTCTACAAGTACTGCAGAAACCTACAGTTTTTAATACAGAGTGACTAACGCTGTGAAGCGAAAGTTTACTGCTTTCTAAAACTATAGATTTAAAAGCTAAGTACATTAGCCCTAAATTTTGGCTTACATAGATAAATTGGCATGATTGTTGATGAAATTAAAAACAGAATTGATGTTTAAAAGTATCATATAAAATATATAAATCATATGGTTAGTAAGTTTAAGTCTTCTAAAAGTTTCAGAAACAGATTTTTAGTCTCAAGCTGCCTCAGTGACTTACCATTCCAGGTAAATTACAGCCTCCAGGCATGAGATAGCCCTAATAACAAAAAAGGAACTTTCTGTTTTTCTAGATTTAATTGGCTACTATCAGCTACAGATTTCTGTGAAAAAATTTTTTATTAAAGTAAATAATAAAATGCTTTTCTCTTGAAAGTAAAAATAAAGAACAACAGACTTATGGTAAATCACAATTCTTTCTTATCAGAGCCTCCAATGTAAAACTTAACACAACTCACAAAAGCCTATAAAATACTTATCAAATTTGGGAGCCCAAGAAAAGTTAAGAGATTATCAATACAGTAGCTGTTTTGTTCAAAAAAATTTCTTAAGATTACTTTCTTATCTGTGCTGCCTGTATTCATCAACAAGTAACTTCTCTGTTAAAATTCAGTAAATGTCATTTCAATTTTATTATTTTGTTTCCTATTTCTAAAATGCATATTTAAAAAGGTCTACTTTGTGTTCAATTTATCTGCTTACAGGAACTTAAAAATAAAGATAGCTTCTATCTCTTAAAACTTTACTGAAGCACAATACTGCCTGTAATGAGAGTTCACAGGTTAATTTAACTGATTTCATTCATGTGTAAAAACTCAAAACCTTAACACACCCTTTATATTACAGCAGTTATTTGACTAAAATTATATAAATACATATATGATTGCTTTGGTCAATAACCATTTTTTATCAAGGTTCAAAAAATCTAACATTTTTTAAAATTTTTGGTATATATCAATGCTATTAAAATTTATAAGCTGTAAGACATTCACCTAAGTTAAATAAACATCTCAATTATAATGGGGTTAAAATGCTAAACTGTGTTGCTAAAAATAAATCTGTATGTTCTTTATCTCTTTAAACTTATAATAATATATCAAAGTTCAATTTGTGACTGGACTCAAGTTCCATGTGATGGTGAAGCCTCTTAAGCATACTTGAGGAACTCCATGTTGTGTCACTTCTCTCTAAAAGGGCTGTGCTATGTGGTTTGCAATGTGCTGTGAGTTTGATAAAGTTTGCTGTGACCCCCCTTAGTTAAGACTCTAGTTAATTTTGTAATGATCAAAATTCTTCTTGTGCCTAGTGATAAGAATGCTGGGATCCTGGAGCCCTGCCATTCTCCTGGGAATACACCTTTGCTTCCAGTTCCATAGCCTGGAACTTCAGAATGCAGGACTATCTAGGATCTTAGGGAAGTCAACAGAAGAGTAGAAACTATTCACTTTACTCTTCCTAACTGATACACCCTCCTTAGCAAACTTACATCAAGCCTCTTTTGGACTTGAAAGATGCCATCATCTTTGCTCGACCAATAACTAAAAGTAGTTAATGTATTTTTGCTTTTGAATGGGCTCAAAATAGAATTGGCACCTCTATTTGGCATCCCTATTGGTATAAGTTCTGACAATGGTCCGGATTTCATAAACCAAGTCTCCAGAAGTTTAGCAAAAAGATTACAGATTGATTGGATGTTACACTGTGTTTATCACCCTCAGAGCTCAGGACAGGTAGAAAGAATGAACAGGATTCTAAAAGAAACCTTAACTAAGCTGATTACTGAGACTGTCAAAAAATGGGCAGGTCTCCTTCCCTTTGCCCTTCTTAGGGCCAGATGTACCCCTTGTGTCAAAAAAAAAAAAAAAAAAACAACTCCCTTTGAAATTATGTTTGGGTTAACCCTTACTCTGATTCCTTAACTAGGGGAAGAACATTGGGCTGAGATTTTGAAACATAAACTCCTGGGTCCTTGCAGGTGTTGCAACTCACGCTTCAAGCCATCCATAGTTTGGTAGGAGAAACTTGACCTGAAATCACTGAGTCAGACAAGCCTGGATTTGGACACAGAGACTGGGTTTGGGTACAAAGCTATTCACCACCTAACCTCGAAACCCAGTGAACCAGACCTTACATCATCATCCTGACCATGTCATCAGCTGTAAAAGTCAATGGACGAACCCACTGGATACATCACTCTCAAATTAGGAAGGCCCACAAGGACCACATACCACAACAATGGACTGTCAAGCCAACAGCAGATCCTTTGAAAATTGGACTGGTAAAAGATTCCTTTGAGTAAGTTTTTTTTTTTTGTTTGTTTGTTTGTTTGTTTTTTGTTTTTGCTATGCTTAGCACCTCACTTGGTGTTTGGATACCAGTATGCTCCTGTCAAATATGTGGACCCTGATTAGAACCATAGATGGTTCTAATAGAGCCTCATCACATGGGCCTACGCCCAGCTCCTCTATGTTACCTTTGACCTATGTATCCCGATTGTAGGTGAGGCCTACATAAAACTTTGGGGACCAGAAATTACTAACTGAGGATAACCTGGGCAAGAAGGCCAGCAGAACATCTATTGTAGAGATTTAGGAAAAATCCCAATTTATGCCTGCCCAACAGAAGGAACAACCTACTGCTGTAAGTCAGGAGAATTCCATTGTGTGTCCTGGGACTGCGTAACATTGGCCCCCTGGACAGACAAAAACAGACAGATACGTTCCACTCAGCTGAGGGGTTAACACTGTCCAAGCCAGAAATATGGTTACGATAACCATAAAAGATGCCACTAGGCGGGAGACGGGTGGAAACCGGTAGGAGTGGACTCTGGGTGCGCATCCCACTTCAGTGTTGAAGGACCTCGCAGAGGAAGCAGGGTCCAGTGGGTCCCAGGCAGAGCTGCATAGGAGCAGTCTGAGTGGATGTGAGACACTCCCTTGCACCTTGAAACCTTACAGTGGTCCCAGGTCCTGGCTGGCACCCTGTAGAGTCGAATGGGAGTAGACTAGCGGGACTGGAGTGCATATCCTCACTGCCCCTTGCCTCGCCTCGGTGGGCAGCGAGGAGGTTGTGTTCTCCTAGCACCAGTCAGAGCCGTACTGGGGAGAACCACATAGGGGAATTCAGGGACAGACAACCAGAGACAACTCAAGACAACAGAACCATAAGGAAATATGGAAATAAATCTCCTTCAGAAAGTCTTTATACACCAGAAGAGCATACCAGGAATTCTGAAAGTGCAGAAACTAAAGATGAAAATGGAACAAATGATGGAACTTCTGGGCCCAGAAACACACTGAACTAAAGCAGGAATTAAAGGAAGAATTAAAGCAGGAATTAAAGCAAGAAATGATGCAGGAAATGATAATCAAAGATCAAGAGTGATGCCAAGACCTAGCTAAGCTAAAAACAAGCCATGAGAAGCAAGTAGAGCAGATCAAGGAAGAAATGAACCAAAGGATAATGAAGATCATACAAGAAATAAGAGAAGAATACAACAGAGACATAAAAAAATAAATACAGATATACAAGAAGTAAAAAACACACAGGTCACAATAAGCAATGATATCGAACAACTTCAAAATAGATTATCAGACCTAGAAGACAAAATGACGAAGCAGGAACAGAAAGATCATAAAGAACGCAAAGTAAACAAAGAAGAAAGTGAATTATTACAACACTCATAGACGATTCAAAGAGAAACAACCTGAGAATTATGGGAATCTAAGAGAAGACCGAGGACCAAACAAAAGGATTAAAAGTCATATTCAAGGAAATTATGGAAGAAAACTTCCCAAATCTAAGAAGAGAAATGAATATTGAATTACTGCAGGCATTTAGAACACCAAATAATATTGATCAGAGGAGAACCTCATCCCGACATATAATAATTAAAGTACTAGAAACCCAACACAAAGAGAGAATACTGAAAGCGGTAAGAGAAAAGCAGAAGGTGACCTACAATGGTAAGCCCATCAGGATAACTTCAGACTTCTCAACCCAGACTCTAAAAGCCAGGAGATCATGGAGCAATGTCATTCAAACACTAAAAGAACACAAATTTCAACCAAGACTACTATATCCAGCAAAACTATCTTTTAAACTAGAGGGAGAAATTAAAATCCTCCATGATACAGAAAGTTTAAAGAAACTTGCAGCCACTAAGCCATCACTGCAGAGAATTCTCAAAGGAAACTTGGATAGCAAAAGAGAGGACAATGACAATAAGAGACCCTAGAGGGGGGAAAAAAAGAGACAAAACCTAGAGGAGAATGAGCTGAGAAAAAGGTAAAGCCAGTAAACAACATGGAAAAACTACAACAATGGCAGGACACACCAAACATACCTCAATAATTACCCTAAATGTGAATGGCCTCAACTCACCTATCAAAAGACATAGACTAGGTGACTGGATCAAAAAACAGAAACCCACAATTTGCTGCCTACAAGAGACACACTTCACCCAAAAAGAAACTCATAGACTGAAAATAAAAGGTTGGAATTCAATATTTAATGCAACAGGTCGCAGAAAACAAGCAGGAGTAGCTATATTAATCTCAGACTCATCAGATTTCAAAAGAAAACAGGTGAAGAGAGACCAAGAGGGACACTACATACTGGTTAAAGGAACACTAGAACAGGAAGAAATCAAAATTACTAATTTATATGCACTCAACTCTAGAGCACCCAATTATGTAAACCAAAAATTATTAGAGCTGAAAGGACACACAGGCCCCAACACAATTATAGTAGGGGACTTTAATACTCCACTATCACAAATAGATAGATCAACCAAAGAAAAAATCCACAAAGATATACAAATGCTGAAAGATACTATAGAAAACTTGGACATAACAGACATTTACAGAGTCTTCCACCTAACATCAACAGACTACACGTTCTTCTCAGCAGCACATGGAACGTTTTCTAAAATAGACCATGTCCTAGGACATAAGTCATGCTTAAGCAAGTATAAAGGGATAGAAATAGTCTGCTGCATACTCTCAGACCATAGTGGTATAAGACTGGAACTTAACAGTGCCAGAAACAGAAGAAAATATACAAGCACATGGAGACTTAACAACTTACTACTGACCAAACAATGGATTACGGAAGAAATCAGAGAAGAAATCAAAAACTTCATAGAGTTAAATGACGATGGAAGTACATCATATCAAAATCTGTTGGACACAATGAAAGCAGTCCTTAGAGGAAAATTCATAGCCATAAATGCCCACATCAAAAGAACAGAACAGTCACAAATAAATTCATTAATGATGAACCTTAAGGACCTAGAGAAAGAAGAACAACTCAACCCAAAAGGCAGTAGAATAGAAGGAATTATAAAGATCAGATCTGAAATAAATGAGATCAAAATTAAAAAGACGATAAAAAAGATTAATGAGTCAAAGAGCTGGTTCTTCAAAAAAATTAATAAAATCGACAAACCTCTTGCCAACCTCATCAAGAAAAAGAAAGAAAAGGCACAGATTAGCACAGTTAGAAATGAAAAGGGTGAAGTTACAACAGACTATGCAGAAATCTAGAATATTGTAAGAAATTAATTTGAATACCTATATTTTAATAAACTTGAGAACTGGGAAGAAATGGACGAGTTCCTAGATACAATATAAAACACCAAAATTAAGTGAAGAAGATATAAAAACCTTGAACAACCCCATCACACACACAGAAATTGAAGCAGTAATAAAAGCTCTACCTACAAACAAAAGTCCAGGCCCAGATGGATTCACAGCAGAATTTTTTCAGAACTTTAGGGAAGAACTTACTCCAATCCTCCTCAAACTATTTCATAAAATAGAAAGGGAAGGAGTGCTACCAAGCTCATTTCTTGAGGCTAACATCACACTAGTCCCAAAACCAGACAAAGACTTAACTAGAAAGGAAAATTATAGACCAATATCCTTAATGAATATAGATGCAAAAATCCTCAGTAAGATTCTGGCAAACAGAATCCAACAAGTAATCAGAAAGATCATACACCATGATCAAGTGGGCTTCATCCCTGAGATGCAAGGCTGGTTCAACATACGTAAATCAATCAACGTAATACACCATATCAACAAAAGCAAAAACAAAAACCACATGATCATCTCTACTGATGCAGAAAAAGCCTTTGAAAAAACCCAACACCCTTTCATGATAAAAACACTGAGAAAAATAGGTATAAAAGTGCCCTACCTAAAACTCATCGAAGCCATATATGCTAAGCCTGCTGCAAATATCATAGTAAATGGAGAAAAGTTGAAATCGTTCCCTCTCAAATCAGGAACAAGACAAGGCTGCCCACTATCACCACTCTTATTCAACATAGTCCTTGAAATACTGGCCACAGCAACTGGACAAGAAAATGAAATAAAGGGAATCTGCATTGGAAAGGAGGAGGCCAAACTCTCCTTATTTGCAGATGATATGATTACCTACATGGAAGACCCTAAAAACTCCATTACAAAACTCCTAGAAATACTAAAAAAATTTAGCCAAGTCACGTTACAAAATTAACACTAAAAAATCAACAGCTTTTCTCTACACTAACAATGAACTTACTGAGCAAGAACTCAGAAAAACAATTCCATTCTCAATAGCTCAGCAAAAAAATTAAATACCTAGGAGTATACCTAACCAAGGACGTGAAGGACCTACATAAAGAAAACTACATTACACTGAAGAAAGAAATTATAGGAGACACTAGAAAATGGAAAGGTATCCCCTGTTCTTGGATAGGCAAAATAAATATAGTAAAAATGACTATACTACCGAAACCAACATACAGATTCAATGCAATTGTATCAAAGTATCTGCAAGTTTCTTCAAAGAACCTGAAACAATAATTCTTAAATTCATATGGAACCAAAAGAGACCAAGAATAGCCAAAGTAATCCTGAGTGACAAGACCAAAGCAGGAGGCATTACAATTCCAGACAGCAGGCTATACTCCAAAGCCATAATTGTAAAAACAATTTGGTACTGGCACAAAAATAGACAGATAGACCAGTGGAACAGAACAGAAGATGCAGAGACAAACCCAAATACCCTCAATTACTTAATCTTTGACAAAGGGGCCAAATGCATACAATGGAAAAAGGACAGCCTGTTCAACAAATGGTGCTGGGAAAACTGGACATCCACATGCAGAAGAATGAATCTAGTCACACACCTATCGCCATGCACCAAAATCAAATCAAAATGGATCAAAGACCTAAACATTAAAAATGAAACACTAAACCTTCTGGAAGACAAAGTAGGCAAATTTATAAAAGACATAGGGGTAGGCAAAGATTTTCTTGGCAAGACAACAAGCAAAAGAAATCATCCCCATTATTAACAAATGGGATCTTGTCAAACTAAAAAGTTTCTGCACAGCAAAGGAAACTATCAACATTGTAAAAAGAGATCCAACAGACTGGGAAAAAATATTTACCACCAACATCTCAGATAAAAAGCTTATAACTAGAATATACAGGGAGCTGAAGAAAAGCAAGCCTATCAAAATAAAGGATCCTATTAAAAAGTGAGCAAATGAAATGAAGAGACAGTTCACTCATGAAGAAATGCAAAAGGCCAATAGATACATGAAAAGATGTTCAACATCTCTAGCCATAAGAGAAATGCAAATCAAAACAACGCTAAGATCCATCTCACCCCAGAGAGAATGGGCTACACCAACAATTCAAATAGCAATCAGTGCTGGCGTGGCTGTGGGGAGAAAGGAACCCTACTGCACTGCTGGTGGGAATGTAAATTTGTACAACCCCTTTGGAAAGCAGTATGGAGAGCTCTCAAAAGACTAGAAATAAATATCCCCTTCGATCCAGTGACACCCCTTCTGGGAATATATCCAAAAGAGGCCAAAACAACACACAGCAGATATATATATATATATATATATATCCCCATGTTTATAGCAGCACAACTAACAATAGCTAAAATATGGAAGTCACCAAAGTACCCATCAACAGACCAATGGATACACAAACTGTGGTATTTATACACAATGGAATACTATGCATCTATAAAGTCCAACAGCGTGGAGGCTTTTGCAGGCAAATGAAGGAAACTTGAGAATATCATGCTTAGTGAAGTGAGACAGAAGCAGAAGGTGAAACACCGAATGGTCTCTCTGATATGAGAAACCCAGATCACAACTCCTTTGGAACTTAAGACGAAAGACAAAGTGAAAGAGGGGGGTAGGGTGGGGTGAGTATGGGGAGGGAAAAAAGGAGAGTGGGAAAGCCCTTGTCACCTTGACAAGATATGAATGTGCACAAAATGCCCAACCTCATTGTAAACCTTGAATTTTGCACGTATACATATCGATAAAATGTGGGGAGAAAAAAAGATGCCACTAGCCCTACATGGGATTTAGGAAAAACCTGGGGCCTCCACTTTGAAATCACAGGTTATGACCCAGGATGAGAATTCACTATCCAAAGATTTAAGAAATCAACACTAGAACCCTTGGTTCCTATTGGACCCAACCCAATCCTAAATCAAGGTAACCACCTGGCAGGGGCACTCCCAGTTCAAGATAACTTAAACTCTGCTGATCTGAGTGTCTCTAAAACTATAACCACTAAGGAAAAATCAGGCTGTAACCAACATGAAAAGTTATAAATGCTCTTCTGATTCCCCTTTAGCTGTGAATAATCTGTCTATACTCTATAGCTCCTCCTACTATACTTACAAATTTCTAAATAGCACAAATCCAAATGACACTCAGGACTGTTGGCTATGCCTAGACCCCCGACCCCATATTATGTAGGGATCAGTGGCTTTGCTACCAAGGGAACTCAGGGAAAAGACATCAGAAAGTTAAACTTACACACCCAAATGCATGAATTGTGCACATGGGGGTGGGGGTGGGGAGAAAGCCTTTTCTTAACTCTAGGAGGATTACAGGGCCGAGGCATTTGTTTGTACTCGAAGGACTATAATATCAATCAAAGTATGTAAATCACTATGCACAATCTGTACATTTTTTAGCCCATGAATCCGAGACTCAGGCTCTTAACTATTTAGTGCCACCTAAGGAAATTTGGTTTGTTTGTATCTCAGGGTTAACACCTTGCCTCAACATGTCTGTGCTATCAACTAAGTCAGACTTGTGCGTCCTTGCTCATTTGTTACCCCAGGTTTATTATTACTCAGGTGAAGGAGGGAGGCAACACCCGTACCCTCTTTCTCACGTGAGGTACAAGAGGAAGCCCATCTCAACTATCGTAGTCCCTCTGGTGGTTGGTTTAGGTATAGCCAGATCAGTTAATGTAAGTGCAGCCACATTAATCACAGGAGAACATTTTCAATACCCATGTCAGCAAATAGATAAAGATATGTCTGATATGGAAAAAGCTATTCCATACCTGTCCTCCTCACTGGATTCATTAGCTGAAGTAGTTCTGCAAAACAGGCGGGACTTAGATCCACTTTTAATGCAACAGGGAGGACTATGTGCAGCCCAAGGAGAACAAGGTTGTTTTTATGTTACTCATTTAAGAGTGATCAAAGAGACCATGTAGTTAGTCTGACAACAGATAATTGACAAGAGTCTATGCTCTCCTGGTCCCTTAGACTCACTACTCTTATAGGGACTATAGCTGGCCCACTAAGAAAAACATTTTGAGAAATATTTAAGGATGTATATAGGATCCCATGCCACTTACCCTGCAAAATAAATTAAGATTATGCAGCAGTTCGCCGCCCCCCCCCCCCA
>PVKB01007499.1:0-13664 GCA_004027205.1 Ctenodactylus gundi | reverse complement strand
TATGCACATAGTACTTGTTACCTACCTGTCACAGGCAGAGTAACAGAGCCTGGAGTTACCAGACCAACTGTCTTGTGAGAGTGTTGACATGTGTTCAAGTTGCCTTATCTTAATTAGTAATAAATCCAAAACACAGGCGTAGTGACGCTAATACAAGCAGCATAACTGGGGGCCATAGGCCCTTTCTCTTCCACTTGCTGCACAGCACCTCCCAAAATGCTGGGAACACAGGCCAGCTACACATTATGATTTATAAGAAAGTTGGTAGCCTTAGTAAGACAGATTTTATAGTTCACTGATCTTAATGCTACTCAATAATAAATCTGGGGAACAATCCTCCTCCTGGATATTGGGAGCTTTTACTCCTCTATCCTTTATTTCTAAATAAAGACCTATTATTCTAAATAGTAGTAATAATAATGTATCTGTATATAATTCTGCAATTGTTTTTCTAAAAATGAGTAACAAAACTTACAATAAGACAAACTAAGAACCGCTAACAATTTGTTAATATTCATACTAGATATATGAAAGTGTGTGTTTGTGTACACTCAGACACAGGTATATATTAAATAAAGGTAAAATCATAAAATCATTTAATTGTACTGGCAAACAATAGTAGAATCATAGCAAACTTTATGGAATAAAAGCTAGATGTAAATAAAAACTTATCAGACAATGACTAATAAGAGTGATAAAAAACAGAAAAGTGTAATTAAATAACTACTGAGATTTTTAAAAATAAATTTCTTTTAAGCTGAGAAAAAAATAACTTACACATACTTCAAAATCATCTTCAAAATTGGCAGAATATTCATTAGCTCTTGCAATCTCTAAGTCAGTCTTCCTTTTCAATTTCCTAGAGAAAAAAGAAACACCTAAAAATGTAATCAAAAGCTTGAACACTGCAAATACTTTAGAAATTTGTTTTCTAAGATTCTTTTGATGTTCCTAATTTCAAAATGTATACATAACCAATCTTTACAATCTTATAAGAAACATTCTTCTAGAAAGAAAGATACTGTACATGTAAGAGAACTAGAAGGATTCAATGTAAGTGAAAAATGTTTGAGGACATAAACATGTTTAGTTTAACCAGACATAAATATTGTATAGTGCATACACACATTAACATGTACAATTTTATGATGTGACATGTGACAAACTGAAAATGTGGCTGAGAGACTGAAGCAGGAAGATTCAAAGTTTGAGCCCAGCCAGGCACCTGCAACTTGGCAACTCAGCAGTCCTTGTCTTTCAAAATGCAAAGGGCTGGGAAAGGCCCTGGATTCTACCTCCGGCACCACAAAAATACATAAATAGATAAATAAAATCAGGATTTCTGGATAAGATGGTGGCCAGGTAGGATTCCACTCAGTGGCTCCTCACAGGTTCTTCCAAAAAACTGAGACAGTTTTTTTTTTTTTTTAATCTAGACTGCAGGAATGGCATAGTGGTTAAGCGCTTGCCTAGCAAAAGCACAGCCTGCCGGCATTTTCAGGGTGTGCAACCGAGCCCTCTCACCATGGGCATCCCTACCGCCTGGCACCCATACCACCTGCACTGTCACAGTGTGCAGCCAAGCCCTCTCACCGTGGACATTCCACAGACTGATAATATTACTTACATCAATGTTTCAATGTCTATGGCTATACCACTCTGAATGTGCCCGACCTCATCTAATAAAAGTTTCAATCTATGTATTCACTGTGTGTTCTGATCCCAGCTTGTAGTTTCCACCAACCTTCCACTCTCCCTCATTCTCTATGCTGCCAGGGCTAAGGACGCTGGCTCTGTGTGCTCCTGGCAGAGTCTCTACCTCAGCCTCCCTCTACGGCACGGTTAGACATACGACCATCCAACCACTCCTCCCACCCCATAACCAAGCCTGGCTTCAACACAAGGGCTTTCATTTGAGAGCAAATACAATTCACCTTCAGATCTCTTCTATTCTTGCATATCTGTTCTAGTCCAAAGAAATAATGACCACACACACACACAAATAAGCAGTCAGGGTATGCGCAGGTATCGACTGACAAAACACAAGGCACGCGTCCTTACCACAGTCTCCTCGCTGCCTGGCCTCGGAGCCGACTTCTGCACAGGCGGGCCTTCCTCGCGACTGTGCTGTTGAACAGAGGACAGCCACAATTGCCTCAGCACAGGCCACACTCCAAGAGACAAGACATTGCTGCCCCTGCCCCTGCCCCCTTGAGTTGCTGCCTGTTGCTGTTAGGTATAGAGATTACAGTGCTCTGGAATATCTGGTGCCTAGTTTTGTGGCTGGTGAACTGCAAAAGTCAGAGGAAGTAACTAAACTTCTCTGTGCCTCAGCACCTACTATTTCATCGTAGCAGAAAGAGAACTAGATAAAATGGTGCAGATAAAGCACTTATTATCCTTGCGTGTTACATGTGAGGCTGATACTTTCCCTGCTGTTCTTGATGATGCTTTAGAAGTCTGTCTCTTAGGTGTCACTGCCCAAGCTACTCAGGATCAAAACCAGTAACAATACACTGTCTACTTCCTGAGGAAACAAAGATTTCCCATGTCCACTAGGCACTCCCAAATGCTCAAGAAGTAAACTCCGACAAATCTGGTGTGGACACTATAAAAATGTTATCCGACTGTAAGCCAAGCTGCACCACCAGACAGCATCAAGATCCCCTCTGTACACTTTCTTGGGAAAACAGAGCACACTCTGCACTCTCAGGCAGAAAAAAAGTGGAATTTTAAATACCTCAATAATTTTCATATTTAAACGATACTATTTTAGATTTATTTGGATATACATGCTGTTAAAATCAATGTCATTTTTTTTTACTTTTTTTTTTTAAAGACAGAGTCTTGCTCTGTAGTCTAGGCTAGTCCTGAATTCACCACGTAGCCCAGGCTGGCCTGAAACTCATGGCAATCCTCCTGCCTCAGCCTCCCAAGCACTAGAATTACAGTTGTGTGATACCATGTCTGGCTCACGTGGTTCTGGGGAATTAAATCCAGGACCTTGCATGTGCTAGGCAAGCACTTTAATCTCAGTCCATGTTTTTTCACTTTATTAATGGGACTACTGGAATATTTTAAATTCCAGGTGACTCACATTATAATTCTAGTGAATATTTACAACCTGGAGCATGGAGGAAAAAAAAAAAAACTGGGAGACATAAAGAAAAATTTTAAAATTAATGATCTAAGTATCTTCATAGTTCTACAATTCCACTTCAAGAAATTTATCCTGCATCAGGTGACCTAGAGAGATTTCTATGAACTAGGAAAATGGCAGCTGCAAGGGACACATCTACGTTTAGAACAAAAGTAACATGTGAAACTGCCAAGTAGCCATATTGATCTTTGAAGACTAGAGGACAAAAATGCAGTCACTTTTTCTGTGGGAGGAGTATGGTGATCGCATATTGTGAGTGATTTGACCACCATGTTCTCAGCTGGACAAACTAAGTCTGCACAAGGCTGTCACAAGTGATCTCACTACAACTGCCTGTGCTGTGCACGTACACAGAATACGAGATATGGAGGAATACAACACCAAACAGTGACAGGTGGTTATCTTTCAGTCACAAGTTTCACACAGCTATCAAAGAGGGAAAAAAATTCTTCAGAAATAATTCAAGAAAAGTCAAAATATGTTTGCCACTAACCAGGGCGTGGTGGCGCACGCCTGTAATCCCAGCACTCAGGAGGCTAAGGCAGGAGAATTAATGATAGTCCAAGGCCAGCATGGTCTCCATAGTCAGTTCAGGACCAGCCTGGGCTGCAGAGTGAGACCCTGTCTCAAAAAAATAAAAAATAAATAAAACTTGTCACATTTTAAAATGATTCTATAATAATCATAACTCCACAGTATACTATTTTAGTTATTACAAAGGCCATTTTTGTGATAATTATGAAGGTATTATAAAAAATGAAGACTGAAGAAATACTGACATGCTAAATGAAGAAAGCAACACAGTGCAATGACAGAGGGAACGTGAGGAGAGGTCTGTGGGGTGCATTAGCACAGCAGGGGTTTAGCAGCAAGCCACAGAGCAGCTTTCTGAGCCTGGGTTCTTGGTGGGAAGGTTCCTGATTCTTGATACTAACACAAATTGTTCATGTTATAGGTCTTTTCTTTTTCTTACGAGACAGGGTCTCACTCTGTAGTCCAGGCTGGTCCCGAACTCATTACGTAGCCTAGGCTGACCTCGAACTCATGGCAGTCTTCTTGCCTCAGCACCCCCAGGTGTGCGCCACCACACCCAGCTTTGTTACAGGTCTACTTAAACTACTGCTTCTTGAAGTAGATTTACTAATTCATGTCTTTAGGACTTTAACCTTTGCATCTAACATGTCTAATCTATTAGCAAGAAACGGGTTCTAGCTACTCTTCAAAGTAGGATGCAAATGTCTCTTATTGAGAATTGTCTATTTTTCCCCTCTATTCTGTGGAATTTTGCCTCTCATACGTTGGGGCTGCCGGTAGGTACATATTCATTCGAATTGTTACATCTTCCTGCTGCACTAATTACTTATAAAATTCCTGTCTCCAAATCTGTCTCGCCTGATGTCAGGTCAGTCTCTCCAGCTTTCGTGCAGCTGCCTCTGATGGTTTCTCTTGGCCATCTTTTCACTTTCACTCGATTTCAGTCTTCTAATCTCAAGTGAGTCTCTAGGGTGCCTTCTGGGTTCTCCACTCAAACCACTTGCAAATGCATACTGCCCTGGACTCTGCCCTCAGGGAACAAGGCTCAGGAGCTGCCCCACTTACTACCCAATGAAGTCTTCATGTTCTTAATGAGGACTCCCTTACCTTCCTTCTCGAGTCTTTATCTTTTTCATTACTCCTTATTAAATTCTCTTAAGACCTCTAAGACAAACATGACCAAAATCAAAATTTACTTTTAAAAAATAAAACATTTTTCATCTCAGTGAAGACTTGTATCGATATTTTGATGTTATTAAGAACTGCAGTAGGCTGTTAAATCATGTTTTACTGTAACTATGAATGCTAAAGTCTTTCTAATGTTTTTGCTATTTCAGGAGTAATTCGAGATAGAAAATATCATTAGTAAGGAGAAGAAACTATGCAACATTATAATCTTTACTGTGTGTATAAATTCATATCCCTTAATAATTCTAGAAATTTTCCATAATTTTAGTCAATTCTGATTATTTGATATCTCATAATAATTTTCATATTTCAAAAAGATGTATACTAAAATATTTTCTATTTCGAATCCTATCTTGTATATTAGTTGGGACCCAAAACAATTTTCTTTTTTGTGTGTGAGGGTGGAGGGATTGAACACAGGGCCTTTGCTCTGAGCAACATTCCCAGTCCCTTTATACTGTTCATTTGAGACAAGGTCTTGGGTGGGCTCGAACTTGCAAAATTCCTGCCTCTATCTTCTAAAGTGCTGGGATTAGAAGCCTGTACCACCAGGTCCGGCTTAGAGGAAATATTTTCATATTTCAAATTGCTTCTCAATTTTACAATTTGTATTCACATTAATTCAACATAACACTTTGGCTAACAGATACACAAAATCAAGCAAAGCTGTCTTACACCTTCTGGCACATTTACAGCATAAAATCTAGGAACTTGGCTCCCTGGGTTGCAGTCCTAGCTTTTTTCAAAATTGTAAACATTTGGCTAAGACACTTAGCATGAATTTTCCTAATGTATGAAAAAAGAACTACCAGATATGGTTGCCAGAGAGAACAAAGTAAAACCTAGGTCTCAAGGCTGGGATGCACCCTGGAGGCAGAGCCACCTGCCTCAGGTACATAGGGCCTTGGGTTCCATCTCCAGCACTACAAAAATAAAAGTCTAGGGTTAATACGCAAAATGATTCATACATAAATCCTAGCATGTAACCTTCACAAAACAGGTGTCAGCATCTTCATTTTACCCAAAGGCTACCTCACGTCACTAGAGGAGGCAGCTATAAAATCCAGCCCAGGCTGGCAGACACCGTGCTCCCTGTGCCAGCAGAGGGCCAAGGCTGTGAGTTCCCTCCTTCCCTGGTGGGGTTCACAGCATAGAAACACCACCCAGGAGTTCACATTAGGGAAAAGGCTGCAGCTGCTGCAGAGGTCAAAGCTTCAAGCAGAGGAGAAACCACCTGTGCGTCCTAAGGACTCCCAAACAAACTATTTTTCCCAAAGTGAATACTGATTTTCTGAATTCATAAGAACAAATATTTAAAAAACAAACTACAACTACTAACTTATAAAAAGTTTCCAAGTTTCTCTAATATGCCTAAATGATAATTTGGAGGGGTTAGATACAGAGAAAACAAAGTATGGTAAAATTTGTTTTCATTTGTTGGCTACAATTAGGCCAAGAAAACAAAATCACTTTTTAAGGGCGTTTTTAAAGCATCCTATGAGAATTATGTTTTACTTCATACCTAACAGAACATATGTTTCTTACTGGTTCCAACTCCCATCTCTTCTTAAATTTGAACCTCGATTTCTGTGTTCACCACTCTGTCAGAGAGAGAAAGAATTCTGTAACTATTAAGTTGTATATCTGACCGAGCCTGCTCAGTCAGTCAATGGGTACTCGAGTGGCAGCGTGCAGACTGAAGGAAAAAAAAAAAAAAATCATGGACTCTTCCAAGGGACACTGCAAAAGACATTTTATTTTTTTACAGTTTTTCATTTATATCCCAGTTGTTTACCAGCTTCTACATTTCCTTATCAATGTTCATGAAGAACAAAGAGCAGAGCAAGTTGTGAGGAAGAACATCTGGCTTAGGCTTGAAGCACAGGTACTAAGTAATTCTTTGTAGGAAGGAACCCTGCCGAGGTCTGCAATGCTGAGGCTCTCAGGCAGGCCGTGAGGGCCCCAACATCTCCCCCTTTTTTATTTTTTCCGATTGAGCTTTTAATGTCCCATGAGCCTGTTTAATAATTTCTTCGCCTTGTGGGTTGTAGGGTATTCCGGTTTTATGATTAATATCAAAAGACAGGCAAAAGGACTGAAAAGCTTTACTTGTATAGCCAGTGACAGTATCAGTTTCAGTATGTTTTGGAACACCCGTAACAGCAAAATCTTTTAAACAATGAGCAATTACATGTTTTGCAGCTTCACCAGTAGCTGCGGATGTAAAAAGAAATCCTGAAAACGTATCTATGCTAACATGTACATACTTTAAATTACCAAATTCAGAAATACGTGTGACATCCATTTGCCAAAGTTGATTAGGAATAAGCCCATGAGGATTTACTCCCAAATGAGGCACAGTCAAAAATTCTGGACATGTGTGATGTTGTTTAATAATCTGACAACCTGCTTCTCGAGTAACTTTAAATTAATGTCGAAGGCACCTACTATTTTGATAATGAAGGGCATGTGATTGTTGTGCCAGATTTTCTGGAGAAAGTGTTACTGCAACTAAACGAGTCAATGCATCAGCATGAGCATTTCCTTCAGCCAAGGGTCCTGGCAACTGAGAATGAGCTCTAATGTGTCCTATATAATAAGGCAATCGTCGTCGTCTCATCCAGAGCTGGATTTCTAAAAATAACTGTAAAACATGGGTGTTGGTAGCATTTACTTGTTCTGTAGTTTCCAGCAAAGGAAGAGCACGAGCAATATATTGACTATCGGTATATAGATTAAAGCTTTGATAACACAGGGCAGAAAATACAGCAGCAACTGCTTTCAATTTAATAATTTGCACCAAAGCAGGGGAACAATTTATGTTTTCCTTATTATTAATAATAAAAGAAGCCATTCCCATTAGAAGAGCCATCTGTAAATACCAACAGAGCATTTTCAATGGGCTTCTGTCTTACATTAATAGGAAATAAAAAGGAATGGGCTGTGGCGAATTGTAGTAATTTATCTTTAGGATAATGATTATCAATACTTCCATGATAACAGGCAAAGACTACTGGCCAAATATCAGCAGTCTGCATTAACCGATCAATCTGTTTTCGAGTATAAGGCACAATAAAATAATGAGGATCACATCCAAAATATTTTCTGGACTCTAATCTACATTTTTGTACTATCATCGCTAGAGCCTCACAGTAAGGAATTACGCTCTTTGCAGGGGAAGCTGGCAAGCGTATCCACATCAGTGGCTTGTCTTGCCAGACAACTGCAGTAGGTGTATGCATAGTGGGTAAAACACAAACACCCCAAGGTTTGGAATAATAAATATAGGTAATGGTTTGTTGCTCGGTAGCTTGTTCTACCTCTGCTAGAGCCTGCCATGCCTCAGCAGTTAAGAGATCGAGCTGGAAGGTCCCTGAAGGAGAGTAAACAAAGGCTTAAGATCACTCGTGGTTAATTTTAAATAAGGATGCAGCCAATTAATGTCTCCTAATATTTTTTGAAAATCATCTAAAGTTTCTAAATTATCCATACGTAACTGTATCTTTTGAGACTTAACTGTCTTGGGATAGAGGAGATGCCCTAAATACTGATAAAGTGAACAACGTTGAATTTTTTCTTGGGCTCTAATAAGGCCACATCTGGATGCAGCAAGGGATTAATTTTTATTATTTAAATTTTTTAGGCTCAAGGAATATAGATCATATCAAATTTTAATCTCTACATTGTTTTATCTATACTTGTCTAGTTTTAAACCTAGGCTTTATATATTCTAACAAGACCACAAGGATTAGTACATAGTATATTTACCCTTGTTTTGGATATATAGGAGGCACTTAATATTTAACATATTTGCATGTCCTTTATCCTTTAAAAATAAATCCTTAAGTACCTCAGAGAGATGTTTAGTTGTTTTCATTGTACATGTTATGCATAAAGAACAGCATAAATCTCAGTAACATGAACATATTACCCTGAGGTGGCATTTTAAAGGTAACCAAGAAGGCAAATAGCCCTTTTGCCTTTTAAAGCAGTGATAACCAACTGTATTAACAGTAAATTACCATTTACTTGTACCAGCATTTTTATTAATATCTAAGATTATGGAAACATAATAAACTGACATAAAACACTTTTATGAATAAAGTATATAAATATTATCATTTAAATTATCAGAGCTTTATGACAATTAAACTATTATACTAAGTATCCTTATTAAATACCATTATTATCTAATAAAATTAGTCAAATTTTCATCAGAAAGATGAAAATTTGATAATACTAAGAATATAATTTTTGTTAAAGAAGTTAATTTAGTATAAACATAAACTCATCCAAATTTACTACCTTAAGACAATAACTTTCAGTAATTATAACTAAGAGCAAGCTGTCTAATTAATACTTAATTTTAAATATACCATCTTTAATATTAATGTTATACTTGAAAATATTGTTTATACTTTAAAGAGCAAGAATTTTTTACCAGAATTAGTGTATCAATAAACTAGATTTGCCAAACACCAACTGTGAGAGACTATCTGCTTTAAAAACATATTTGTTACTGTTATAGGCCAACTTTCAAAAACCCACCACGAACCAATTAAGGCAAGATAAGGATCTTTATTGACATGGGACCGAATCTGCTTCTCAGGGTGAGGATATAGGGAATGGCCCTGAGCAGGGACAGCAGAGGGTTGATATAGGGTTTTGGAAGGGGAGGTGACATAGGTACAGCATTATTAGACAGAAACCAATCACAATTACATAGCATCCATAGTAACAATGTCAACCACTTAAAATCTATAAGGTGTCTGTTACATTTGATGGGACCCAATCACACAAAACTGGAGTTCTTTGAAAATGACCAATTATGAAGTGGGCTTGAGAGCCCACGTGGGGCTGAACTGTCTGTTAGCCCATCTGTGTCTGGTCTCTGGAAGGTGTCTTAAAGATGGATGGGAGTTGCTAATTGCGTTACCCATCCATGTGCCATGGCGCCAGCGAGGCACCAAGAACGAGATACAGAAGTGAGAAATAAGGCCCTACATCCTAAGGGTTACAAATCATCACAACACCCAAAGTTCATGAGAGTGTCAACACAGCCCTAGGGTTATTCCCTGGGCGAACTTAGTACTCTGCTTAGTGTCACAGCAATCCTCACCAAATCTTTACAGCAAAACCACAGCACACGGTATAGCTCGTCAGAAAAGGCTCTTTGAAATAGCGCTTAGTAGAATAGTACAAAATGGAGTCACTTAAGTATGGATCAAAACTTTAACTATTACAGTTACTTTGGCCAGATCAAAGTAAAATGACCATTTATATTACCCATAACTCTGTACTCAAAATGAAAATCTGTCTTGCTTGTATCTGACAGGATAAACTGGCAAATTAGCAAACCGTTTATTTTCTGTCAAAAATGTTTTAAATTTATATATATTATAAGTTATTCAATAAGTGATATTTACACATTTCATATTATGTTAGCTGGGCTGTAATAAACCCCTATCTTGTTTTAAGTTTTTAATTGCACAGTTCCTTTCTCTGGGAACCATGGGCACAAATCTATAAATTTAAAAAATTGTTGCAACTTTTTTTCTATTACTTTAACTCCGCGGGCTTTTAACATATTTTTCAGCATGCATACGAACAACATTCAACTGTTTCCTTGTCCCATTTTATCACCGCCCTTCTTACCTCTTTTTTCTCTTATTTATTTCTGTTCCTGAGCGCTCCTCCCTGGCAGTGTCCATTACTGATTTTCCCCCGTGCTCGAGCCCCACGTTGGACGCCAGATGACCAAGCCTCTTCAGTCAGTCAACACATACTCGAGTGGGAGAGTGCAGATTGAAAAAAGACATGGACTCTTGCAAGGGACGCTGCAAAAGACACTTTATTTTTTACAGTTTTTCTCTTATACCTCAGTTGTTTACCAGCCTTCCAGACTTTCCCATAGCAGTCCAGTGTTTAAGAAAAACACCACCTGGGTTATAACACAAGGAATAACAAATTCTTTTGAACCAAGCATAACTCAAACACTACTTCTTCATGGGAATGAACTCGGCCAAGGTCAGTGATGCTGAGGCTCTCAGGCCCCAACAATATTACATTTCTAAAATACCCACTGAAAAGATTATAAGATCAAAAATAATAAAAGTTCAATTTCTGCTATAGCAAAATTATGTCAACATACATATACATGCAGAGACAGTACAAAAGTGAAAACAAAAATGATTACAGTCATTTTAGGATTATGAATTTTTTTCTATTTGCCTTTTCACCAGCAGCCCTGGTGACACAGACCTATAACCTCAGCACCCTGCAAAACTGAGGCAAGGGGATCACAAGTTCAAGCCCAGCCTGGGCAATTCAGCAAACTGGTAAGACCATGGCACAGAACCAAACCATACCACACAGAACAGGCTGGGAGAACAGCTAAACATGAGGTCTTGAGCTCGATTCCCCAGTTCCATGATTTTTTTCTCTAGATGTTTTTGCTATAAAATTAAAGTATTAGAACATTAGCTTAAAATTTCTAACATGTTACAATGTTATTGACAATCTATGTTTAGCTGTTGGCAGATGGTAAATTTTTTAGCTAACCATATGTCAATTGTTTCTATAGCAGTTTTAATAATTATTGGCAGGTGTAACTAGATAAATTTGGAGAAAAGTCAAGGTTTAATTAAGAAAAGGAAAATGTCAACCTCAGTGACTTCCAAGACACAGAACTAGTGGGAAAAAGACACAGTGAACAACAGGGGTGAAATCCAGCAGGTGCTGCAAAGGCACATGAGCAGGATAGAGGACACTGGAGTGTTCCACATAAAGTAGATCCATGAACAAAAGATTTTTAAGTTTCTGTTTGTTCATTTGGTTTTGTTGTTTTTAATCTCTATTCAAACAGCAGAATTATCTTGACTATAGGCCATTTGTAGGATTTGGGTAGGCAGGTAAGAAAAGATGGGACAGGCTGAGAACTTTTGATCCTGGTGCAGTGGAGAGACTCTGGACATACCTTGAGTGATTTGAAACCTATGTTGATTCCATGTCTGCATAGAGTGAACTGCGATGTAAAGAGCCAAATTGTGAGGTCTCTGCATAAACCAACACTTTTCATTTTGTCCAATTGTCCAGACTAGCACCCCCAGAATATATTTCACTTTTAAAAATTTATCTGCCCACATTCCAACCAAGTTTCAGACAATCTTTTTGTGTGTATGTTTCCTGATAGAACTAACACACAATACTGATTCAGGTTGCAGTAGTATTAACTTAGCTAGATGTCAAAAAAAAAAACAAAACCCTATATATACATAGTACTGAGGCCAACAAACAAATTGAGAAGTGCAAATTCTCACAATAAAAGAATTTGGAATTCTACAAGGAAAAAGATCAAAAATTATGTCCAGGTCCTTTCAAGTGACTTTATAGCTCACCAAGAAATAAAATTCTCTAGGTAGGGGCTGGAGGAATGGCTCAGCGGTTAAAGTCCTTGCCTAGCAAGCACTACATCAAGCACTAAGTACCTAAGTTTGATTCCTCAGCACCACATAAGTCGAGCATGGTGGGACATGCCTGTAACCCCACCTCTTGGGAGGCTGAGACAGGAGAATTGCCATTAGTCCAAGGCTAGCGTGGGCTTTATAGGGAGTTAAGGACCAGCCTGGGCTACAGAGCGAGACCCTGTCTCAAAACAACAAAAATAAACAAACAAAATTCCCTAGGTATAAACTGCCTTAATTTCCTATACAACTGAGATATTTCTGAATAATAATCAAGACCACAAAAACAATTGAATAGCAGATTCAAGATGAGCACATTAGAACACAGGTACAAGCCCAAGGTGTTTCTAGGAAGAGCTGAAAAGGTTGCAGGCTTCACCTCAGGAGCTGGCTGAAAAATCTCCTGGGTGACTGGGCCACCACCTGCACATCTCACAATTAATTCATTAACAATGTACCCGCAAACCACCAAGCTAGCGTGCCGTCCACTTTAAAAGCAAATCCTGGGTGAGAAAGGGGTGCAGAGAGGTTGAAAATGGGAAGACATTGGTCTAAAGGTCCAAACCTGCCAGTATGAATAGACACTGGAGATCTACTGTATAGCATGACGATTATAGCTAAAAATGATGTGTTCCTGAAGGCTGCTAAGCGATGTTACATGTTCTGCCTGTTAAAAAAAAAAAAAAAGTCTGGGAAGTGCTCAGTGTTACTGTTTTGATTTAAACTCTTCACGATATCTACACAAGCGAGGCTGCGCGCTCGCCCTGTGGCGCAGCCGGGGCGGCCGCATCTCCCCGCGCGCACTTGGCGCCGCGGGGTGCGTGGGGTGCGGAGGCTCGGTCCCGCTCCCCGCCCCAGCGTCTCATTCGCCACCTTCCGACGCGTCACCGGCGCGCCGCGGCCCGGACCGGTGACAGCGCGGAGCACGCCCGCTGTCCCATGCGCCTTCTCCGCGGGGCCGTCGCGCGCGCCGCGCCGCGATTCCCGCTGCTTGGCCGAGCGCTCGCCTGCGACATGGCCGCCGCCGCGCCGCTCAAGTCCGTGGACTACGAGGTGTTTGGGAGAGTGCAGGGTAAGGAGACCGCGCCCTCCGTCGCCCGGGGTGGGGGGGACCGGGGTGGGGGTAGGGGGGAGGGAATCCAGACGTAGTTAGGGGAGGAAAGGGGGAGGGCGGTGAGACGCGCCTTACATCTTAAGGTTGCCCTTTCCGTGGCTGAGGAGACTTCCGCGCGGCCATGACTCAGCAGCGCCAGCGGCAGGAGGGGCGCGGCGCGGCGCGGCGCGCCTAAGTCCCGGGCTAGGGCGGGCGGGCGGGCGGG
>PVKB01007498.1:0-33658 GCA_004027205.1 Ctenodactylus gundi | reverse complement strand
TGTCGATCTCCCTTCTCCCCTGACTTCAATAATGTAACTCAAGGAGGAGCCACAAGGGACCCAACAGAGAGCACACAGGTGGCTGAGGGGGGGGGGGGGGGGGGGGGGGGGGGGGGGGGGGGGGGGGGCAGGCTGAGGGGAGCATGGACGGGTCAAAGCCAGTGTGAGCAGAGCTGTCCAACCACAACTCCCAGCCCAGCCACAGGGTGAGGAGACTCGGGCACCTGTCCTCCTCCATCCCCAGCTAAGGCTTGGGCGAGCCGCTGCGCACACAACCCAGGACTCTCCAGCACATCTGGAGATGAGGTGACCCTTCGTGTCTCCCAGGCGGCGCGGCCGCGTGCCCTGCTGGCTCACCTTGGGCACGTGCCAGTTGAAGCAGTATGTCCGGAAGTGTGTCACGGCCTCCTGGTAGCACGTGTGCTCCGTGAGCGGAGATCTCTCATTCAGAAGCTCCTCGGCCACAACCACAGACCCCGCCAGCAAGGACACGATCTTGTGCACCGACTTCTTGATGACGTGCCTGGTCTGGGGAGAGACGGCTTTTCAAAATGTGTTGGACTCTGCGGCCTCTCTGAGACAACTTAGCATTTAGAAGCATGTTCAAAGGCTGGTTGTCTTCACGCACCCCAAGAAGGCTGAAAGAGATGCCAACCAGTGGGCTCTGAGGACGGCAAATGTGTGCAAGGCCCATGCTGCCTGCCACCCCTCTGCTGTCAAGGACTTCCTAGCTGCCCAAAGAAAAGGTTTATACCTGATACCTAAGGGCAGGTTTTTTCTACTCCAAAGGAAGCTGTGGAACTTGTGCCCCCATAAGATTGTCCTGTGAAAGGTGCCGGGTGCTCATGGTCACCTCTGCCAAGCTCAGGGAACCACAGATGCTCAGGTATCGGGCACAAAACAGCATCTGAATGAGGACCCTGCTTCTACCCTGACTTGCCTTGACAATCAGGCCTCTACCCAGCCTCTCTTCAACCAGGGTTTCATGTCTGAATTCCACCAATTTACAGACCACGGTAAGCTGGACCTGCATGGCGTCCAGAGCCGGGTGGGGAGGGTCCCAAGAGCTCTTGCGGGCCCTGGAAGGTCTTCCTGCCTCAACTATGCATCTGCACGAGGCTGGATTCTCCTCTTGTGTTTCAGCCCGAACCTCAGAGCCTTACAGAATGGACTCAGGGGCAGGGACAGGGATCAGCTCTCCCCCATGATTCTGGGCCTCACAGATGCGTGGCTCTGTGAAGCAGGCCCACTCTTCTCAAACTGTGTTTTGGAAGATGGTTATTTTTCAACAAAAAATACATTAGCACAAAATAGGTTTCTTAGGATTTCTTCTGAATAAGTTCAATTGTTTTTTAAAAAATCTTTTTAAAATTTTTGAAAAAATGTTTATGGTACTAACACTGAGCTATAAATCCTTTTTCTGTTTTATTTCGAGACAAGGTCTCTTCAAGTCACCAAGTCATCCAGGCAGAGCTCTAACATGTCATTCTCCTGTCTCAGCCTACCAGAGCTCTGAGATCACAGGTGTGGCAATTATAGGAACTAGCTTTATAGGTCCAAAAATGTAGTGACGCAGCAATTCCCAAAAGTATGCAGGTTTGTAAATACTTTTCAAATCTGTGGCCAACAGCAGTTGAAAACCTGCGTGACTTACACAGTTGTCCAAACAAGCAAAAGACAACTCCAGTTGAGCGTCTAAGAACTATCCAAAGTGTAAGAATAAAACGCCCTTCTGTGTCATTTTAATTTTTTTTCTTTTGTGTCATTTCAATTTCAAACATAGTAAATGTCAACAAACCTAATTTATCACAGACAAAAGGTTTTTGGGAGAAATAAGTAAAGACTGCAAGGAGGCCCAAGACTAAAAACACGAGGAACACTGTGCCACGCTACATTTACACACACTAGAACACAACCTGGTTACAAGTGTTGTCACACACGGTACTCACCTTCAGGATAATTAGAGTGTATACTTTTTTTTTGAGACGAGATCGTCCCCTGTAGCTCAGGCTGGCTTTGAACTTACAGCAATCCTCCTGTATCAGCCTCCCTTCGAGGCATGTGCCACCACACTTGGCTAATTGCTATGTGGTGCTGGGGAACCCAACCCAGGGCCTTGTGCCTGCTAGGCAAGTACTCTAACGACTGGGCTATGGCCCCCCAGCTCCTTAACAGATACATTTAAAACACAGGGTTTTTTTTTTTTTAATTCCTAGAAATCCCAAGCCAGATTTCAATACACTCCTCTGCTGTGCTGACAACGGGGACACACGTCGACGGAGTTCTGTCACATGGAAGGGACAGGCAACCCTGGCAGTCCGGTGAGTACCCAGCTAGAATCTGAAAAAGGATTCTGCCAGGTCCCCACCAATGGATGAGCTACTGCAAAGACTGGGCAGCCATAAAGGACACCCAGGAGGAAGCTCAGGGTACAGCCATGCTTGCCTGAGACAGCAAAAGATTTTTGTGGGCCAGATTTTTATAAAGCTTATTATCCGCTAACAACTCAGTAAGCAAGAAAACAAAACATCTGCTAAGTGGCGGATGTAGAAAAAGGAACCATCCACACACCATGGCCTCGTCACAGGATCCGGGGCCTCAAACCTTTACCCTTTGCCACCCAAGAGGTCCAGGCTAGTTTCCTTGTGGGGAATGAAGACACTGCCACTCTGGTCACTTGCCTCCCTGCACACGGAGCACGGGAACTGGGCTCCTGTCCCGTGTGGTAGGAAAAAGGGTGGCCGAGTTCTGTGAGCCATTTCTGAGCAGCGCTGTCTCCGGCCAGGAGGGAGGACCTTGCCCGTGCACATGGCCTGCGGCTGGCCCAGCCCTGGGGAGGCCCCTTGTGGACACTACTCACATCCAGGTGCTGCTGGATCTGCTCAGCAATCTCCTGGGACTTCTTCCAATCGTTGCTGCGGCTCAGTTTCCTTTTCAGGATCTCCAGGGGCACCTCTGGGCTTGGAGTGAGGTCCAGGCGTGTGACGGGAGGCAGGGAGATCGGGGAACTGGCCTTGTGCTTCATTCCCTGAAACTGCATCACCTTCATGGAGGAGATAGACTGGAGGGAGAGAGAAGGAACACCATTTGGGTGTGAGAAGCAGAAATCCAAACCTACCCTGGCCCAGCCCAGCACAGGGAGGCTCACAGTCCACTCCCAAAAACATGACAACAACCCCCAGCAGTAGGCAAGGTGACACACGTGGGTACCTGAGATCTACCAACTAAAAACTTCAAAACTGTCCAACATGCTTTGCAGCACAGGGCTGCTCCTTCACACATGAAGGCCACATTGATCCACAGTCAAGAGGATCTGGGACCAGAGCCATTTCAACCACTGGCCTGCCTGTGCTTATCCCCTCTGCCCTTGGGTCTGACCCTAAGGAGCAACATCAGGAGATGATAACATCAGACTCTTAACAAATAGTCACACTAGCCAGACTATGCCTGCATGGGCCACTGGATAGTGTCTGGCATCAGGAAAGACAGGCAGGCTATGCTATGCCTGAACTAAGCAACAGTTAACTGAAAATAGTTCTAAAACTAAAAAGCACATTACATTATCACCACCTCATATCACCAGGTATTAGCGTGCACCCTAGATCCCGCCCATGCGCAGTTCACAGCAGGGCTCCTGCTCCTATGAGAACCAAACGCTGCTAATTCATCTGTCAGAAAGTGGAGCTCAGGCAGTAATGCAAGCCACAGGGAGCAGCTGTAGATGCAGATGAGCCTTTGCGAACTGGCCTGTGGCTTCCTTCCTGCTGCACAGCCCAGTTCTTAACAGGCCATGAGCAAGTACAATCTGTGGCCCAGACACTGGGGACTCCTGCCATGAGAGGATGGAAAGCCCCCGACAGCTCATACAGCCAGGACGATGCCTGCTTCGAGGTAACTTTCCCTGCCCACCACCCACCTTGCTCCACACACCCCGCTTCTCTCCTACGTCCTCTCTGATGCTGGGTCACATCACAGCACCCTGAGTGCATTTCCTGCACCTTGAGACATGCTCACAGCACCACTAGCCCTGCCCACGCTCTTCTGCAAGATGGAGAGAATCCAGCTTTCTTCTAGATGGCCAGATCTCCGCTGGTGAGCCCTCAGGTGGTGGGGACTGCCTAGGAACACTGTACTGGGAGCCCCGTCCAAATCGTTTGGAATACTTTGTGAGCAAAAGATGTGTATTTCATGAGGGGCTGAGGGCATAGCACAGTGGTTCTCAAGATTTGCCTAGTTAGGTACAAAGCCATGGAGTTGATTTCCAAGCACCACATAACAATTACCTGGGCTCGTATGGCATACCTGCACATACTATGGGCTTGCCCACAGGCATCACGAAGACACAAGGTGACCCTGATGGACTCACCTATCTGACCCCTTTGGTCCCCTGTGGACGCAGATGGAACATCTCCAATTTATAGGCAAAGGAGACAAACAATGTCCGCACTAGGGAATGAAAACAGGCCCTGGGAGGGCCCATGGGGCCAGGGTTCTAGAGTATAGTGTCCTGCAGGCTGAAAGAGGATTTTCTGGTCCCAGCCACCTAACCGTGAGCCAGGACCTTGCTTGGTGCTTCTCGGCAGTTTTCCCTCTGTGCCTAGTAACCTATGAGGCCAGGATTTTGCCAGTGAGGACACAGGCTCAGAGAAGGTAGAGTGCTCCTCATCCCACGTCTTCAGGTTTGAGCCTAGCACGGTCACGGCCTGAAGGCGTCCCTGGGATGACGTGGCCCTGCGAGGCACAGCCATCCTGCCCCAGCCATTTCTTACCAGAATCCAAGAGGCAAGGTTCCCAATGGGGCCACCTGGGGCCTGAGGGGCAGGGACAGAGCACAAGGCCACTCACCTTGTTCCCATACTGCATGACGTGGCTGGTGTTAGTGTGGGACTTCACCAGCTGGTACTGCTTGTGCAGCGTCTCTTTCGTCAGGTCCTCCTGTAAAAGAGAAACCGTGAAAGCCCTCTGAGGACCAGGGCCCACTCCTGAACGGCAGGTGGCCGGGCGTTCCCCCAAGGGCTCACCATGTCTGAGTCTTCCATCCAGTTGACACTGTACCAGTCGCCCAGGTATGTTGACCTGTCATCGTCCCAGTAGCAGGCGTAGGACGACTCGTTGGGATTGGCAGCAGTGGTCGCATATACTATGAGGAGTGAAAGGGATTTCTGGGTCACGTTTTATTTGCCGGCAGAGACTACGCAGCAAGCTGGGGTCCTTAACCTCAGTAAGCTGGAAGCTTGCCACCAACACTCGGCACAGGGGCCCAAGTAGACACACTGTCACAACACAGTAGTGCAACTGGGATTAGATGCACTGATAAGCAAACATGCACACTTGGGGCTGGAGGAATGGCTTAGCGGTTAGAGTGCTTGCCTAGCAAGCACTAAGACAGGTGCTTGAGTACTAGTTCGATTCCCCAGCACCACATAAACGGGGCTTGGTGGTACACGCCTGTAATACCAGCACTTGGGGAGGCTGAACGCGAGGACTGCTGTGAGTCCAAGGCTAGCGTGGGCTCCATAGTGAGCTCAGGACCAGCCTGGGCTACAGAGCGAGACCCTGTCTCAAAAAAATAAAGTTACATGCAAATGTAGATACTTAGAATACACCACAATTCTAGAAAAGTGTTGCCTTTCTTTCTTTTCTTTCTCTTTTTTCAGTGCTAGAGATTAAATCCAGGGCTTTTGCACCAACCTATATCATTAGCCTTTTCTATTTTGTATGTGGAAAGAGGATCTTTCTAAGTCACTAAATTGCACAAGATGGGCTCAAACTTAACAATCCTACTGCCTCAGCCTCCCAGAGTAACAGAGTACTGGGACTATAAGTGTACACCACCACACCCAGCTCAAATGTTGACAATATTTGAGGCAGTGTCTCATTCTATAGTTCAAGCTGGTCTTGAACTCACCAGTAATCCTCTTGCCTCAGCCTCCCAAGGGCAGGGATTACAGGCGTGGGTCACCACACCCTGCTAATCTCGATTCAAACCCAGGGCCTTGCACAAGCTAGGTAAGTGCTTTACCTGAGCTATGCCCCAGCCCCAAATGTTGAGAAAGGTTTTTTTTAAAAAATAATTTTATTGTAGTAAAAAAAAAATACACATGACATAAAATTTAACCTTTTTTTGTAAATACATGAATTCCAAATTTTGTAATACATTAGAACCATGGGGTTTGGGAATGACTGAGCATCTATGTCCGTCCCTTTTCGGAGGTTCACTACTCTATCTGACCATTGCTTCTCTTTCGAGAAAGTTTAATGGCTTGAGAAGCTCAAAAGACTATGAGCCTAATTTGTTTTATTTTTTTAAAGAGTTGACATTAATCAAACACTCAGATGTGGGCTAGGGGAACAGTTCAGAGGCAGGGTGGTGGCAGAGCATACAAAGCCTTGGGTTGCATCCCCAGTAGCACCAAAAAAAAAATATATATATATATATAAAGCTTAGCTGGACTAAAGGTTTACATTCACTGCCACTTACTTACTGGGGTGCTGCTGGACACATTATCATTTAAAATGTTAACTCAGACTGGGCACATAGCTCAGTGGTTAAAGTGATTGCCTAACAAGTGCAAGGCCCTGGGTTTAATTCCCCAGCACCATTTAAGCTGGGCATGGTGGTACACAACATAATCTCAGCTCTTGGGACACTGAAGCTGGATGAGTGACATGAGGTCAAGGCCAGCCTGGGCTACATAGGAGTTCAAGACAAGTCTGGTCTACAGAGCAAGACCCTCTCTCAAAAGTAAACAGAAATAAAGTGCTCACCCTTTCCCCTTACAGGCATTATCTTTATCCCCATTCTATAGACAGAGACAACTGAGGTCAAAGAATCTAAGTCACCTGACTAAGGCCAACACGTCACAAAAATGCCACACACGACCTATGTGATTTCGGATGCAGGTACTTTGCGAGAACCTGGAAGGACACAAGGAAGCTCTTATCCAGAGTCATTGTGTCCTGAGTCCTGGTCCTGGGGTAGGGGAAGCCAGCGACACCCACAAGCCTGGCTCCAGGTCTGCACATCAGCCATACTTGCGCAAGGAACTTGCTTTTGGACCAGCACTGTCTGAGGTTCCCTGCGCCCCACTGGGCAGTCTGCCCCACACCTACCATTGATGTCCGGGGGCAGGAGCTCCATCATGGAGCCAGACTCGCAGGCTTCAATGTAGAACACCATCTGCGAGGGGGGTGAGACATGTGACTCCCACCCAACCCGGCGCGTGCACCTGCTCCCGGAGCTCTGACCCTCCCACCCGCCATCCGTGCCCGGAGTCTCACTGTGGAGCTGCTACTACAGGGGGCTGCTGCCGGGGCTAAGAAGCCACGGGGCCAGTAGGAGTCCAATTCCCTCATCACTAACAGGAACTCACCTAACCCTGAGGAGAGAAGGCCCAGGGATGCTGCGGGAAAGTTTCACCACCCAATGGTGGGAATGGTTTCAAAGATCACAACCACAGGGCGGCCTTTCTGTGTCACATTACCTACGCCCCACCCTCTCCCGTATCTATGGGCCATCCCACGGAGACAGGAAGCCCGAGGAAATTAAATGAGGCAGTGCTGTGCTCCTCTCCAGCTGTCCAAAACTGGGGACAGTCTTGGGAACAGCAGCCACCAGAGCAGGACCCACACTGTGTGACAAGCTCTCTACGGTTCTGGTCAGTTAGAGCCCAGCAATCCCAGAATGTGAATCCTGGGAAACCTTGGACGCCCGGAAGGAAGCTCAGCCCCGCCTCCCGCTCCTGCCCCAGCAGCCAATGACCGGCATTACCTTCTGGTACTTTCTGTGCCTGTGCATGTAGCGTATGGTCTTGTTCAAATCCTCCACGTGGAGCTACAGAGTAAGAGTAGTGACACTCAGATCAGCACAGCCAGAGAGCCGTGGCCTCCGCGAGCCAGTAACCACAGCAAAGAACAAAGTCCCCAGAGCATCAACTCAAGTGCCTTATTCGTATAACTAAAAGAGACAGCAGGGCCTGGTGGTACCCTCTAGTAGTCCCAGGACTCTGGGAGGCTGAGGCAGGAAGATCACGAGTTCAAGCCCAGCCATGGCAACTTAGCAAAACTCTGCTTCAAAATACAAAATAATAATAATAAAATAAAGGGCTGGAGATGTAGTTCAGTTCAATCGCCAGCACCACAAAATAATAATGATGATCATGACAATGATGATAATAATAAAGCCCGAAGGGAAAAGAATACAATTCTTCATCCATGCCCTTGTCCAGGACATTTAAACTTTAATTACTGTGCCCAGCATAACGCACACAGTCCCACAATAACAGCTCCTGTGGCAGGAGGAGGGACTCTGGGGACACCAGCTAGAAGGGACATCCTGACACCTCATGCAGCTGTGCTCACCCCTCCACACCCACCTGCTGCACATACAGACCAGCTCCGGCGGGACATCAGAAAACATGCCATAGATCCTGTTTTCTGTTCCCCAAGTTTGACTTTACAAAGTTAAGAAAAATTGCTAGGGATATCGTTCAGTGGTAGAGCACTTGCCTAGCAAGCACAAAGCCCCGGGGTCAAGTCCCAGTACCAGGAAAAAAAAAAAAAAAACGATATAAAGATGTTAAGAAAACTTACATCATCATTAGGGAAAACCAGTATTCCGGTCGCCCCATGGTCAGTGAAGTAGACGAACACGTGATCCCGGGGGCCGCTGCCGAGAGAGCACAGGGGGGCTGATGCCAGGGGACGGTGGCTTCCTGGCTTCCCGTTTCTAGTTCCTTTTTTTCTGAAAAGCTGTCCTCATCAAATAATTTTTTTTTTTGAGGATTATGGTTGCACAGTGTGGGGCATAAAGGAAGCCAAGCCCCTGGCGTGGCCTCTTCCCTCTGGTCCAGGGAGTTATGATGTGAACCACAGCCCCAGCAGGGCTTTCCCCAAGCAAACTCCAGCCTTCCCCACGGGGCTGACCCGCGAACAGAGCGTGGTGGCAGTGGGGCCGTGACCTGAGTGGCCTGCAGGGACGCACACCTGACTCAATGTGCTCCCGGGGTGTGGGCCAGGCCCCTGCTACAATCCACACACAACAGAAACCTGCTCGCTTAAGCGAAAGGGGTTATGTGTTAAAAACAGTGAGAGAGAACCAGGCATGGTAGTGCACGCCTATATTCCAGTCCGGGGGGGAGCTGGGGCAGGAGATGGGCAAGTTTTACCCAGGCAGGGCATTTGGTGAGACCCTGTCTCAAATATATATGTAAAAAAGGACTGGGGATACAGCTCAGTGTGAAGGTCTTAAGTTCAATCCCCACTGCCATAAAAAGAGAGAAAAGTGACAGACCTTGGAACCCAGGGTTAATTTGGCATAGAAACGAACCCTCTAGAAAAACCATGGAATGTCCCCCCCTGGCAAAGTCCTAGGTCAGGAGGAAGCCCTGTCAGTAATTCCTCAGAGGTGAACAGGGACATGTGCATGTGTAAATTTGCAGCACAGGGGTCTACTTGGAAGTGGGGTGTCGATAAAACAGATGTTACCTCTTCAGGACTTTCCCAGACCCTTTGCCCTTCACGGCTTCAGCGTCACCTCTCAGCACTGCGAGGAAGTTCTGTGGTGTGACATCCTACATGGGACAGAGACAGAGGCAGCACATCTGTCATTCCCAGGAAGGCAGCTGGCCGGGGGTGCAGCCAGCCCCTGGTGGCCGGCCATGCTCCAACCCTCAAGAGCAAACACTCCCAACCCGAGGGGAACTAGGTAAGGGGTGTGTGTAGGGACACCTGTCGGTGGCATGTGGCGACTCAGGCAGCATGCGAGTCTTTCCTGACCACGATGGAGTCCGGTGATGACCGGAGGGACAAACAGCAGAGGATGAGAACATAGCAGACCGCAGAGAGACCGCAAAGAAAGAGGCAGAAACAGAGCGGTGGGACTTCCCCTTGCCTCCAGCTCCTGCCTGAGAGGCTCTGAGGCTCAGGGACATTCAAGAGAGGAATGAGGATCAGTGAGGATTTTATAAACTTGATACTTCACCATTAAAAGCAATACGAAAGCTACAAAGGAAAAAATGATCGACAAAAAAAATCCAGCCACCTAGAGTCTAAACTTTTCCTTATATTAAGATAAAAACCACTCTCAAGCAGGGTGTGGGTGGCTCATACCAACAATCCCAGCCCTCTGGGAGGCTGAGACAGGAGGACTGCAAGCTTGAGCCCAGCCTGAACTCAGTGGGACACTGTCTCAACATAAAAAATAAAAAAGATCTGGGGATGCAAATCAGTAAGAAGGTCCTGAGTTCAATCCCTCTACCTCCAAAAAAAAAAAAAAAAAAAGAAAAGAAACAATCTCATAAAAATAGGGCCAGCACACCATATATAGATCATATTAAATTTAATTATATTGAATCTAAAGAAAAAAAAAAAGAAAGCTGAAAGAAATGCTAAACTTCAAGGGATTTTTTTTTTTTTTTTTGAGACAAGGTTTTGCTCTGTAGGCTGGTCCTAAACTCACTATGTAGCCCAGGCTGTCCTAAAACTCACAGCAACTCTCCTGCCTCAGCTTCTTCAGTGTACTGGGATCACAGGCATGCTACCATACCCTGCTTATTTAAATGAATATTTCTTAATCATAATGGATATTTGCTCCTAAGGGATCTTTCTATAATTAAGAAAAAAAGATTATGAAAACCATGAGAAACCAAGATTATAAAAACTATGAGAAGCCAGGCATGGCAGTACACACTGGTAATCCCAACATTCTGGAAGGCTGAGACAGGAATAGCACAAGTTTGAGCCCAGCAACTTCGCAAGACCTTGTCTCAAAATCAAAAATCAAACTGGGGCTAGAGATGCAGCTGTATGGCTCAATCCCTAATACCACTGAAACAAAACAACACCCGCATGAGACTAAACTCACTGTGGTATTGCTAAATATTTATCAATTTATATAATCTTCATCAACTGGGAGGATTACAAAAATTTTAGAAGGTGACACAGTATAATAATTTTTAAAAAATATATCTATCTTCAGAAAAATCCTTAAGCAGGTGGGGTAACACACACCTGTAAAACCAGCACAGGAAGGTGAGGCAGGAGGATTGCTGTGATTTCTAGGCCAGCTGAGGCTACATTGCAGTCAAGACAGACCTGGATCACAGACCTAGACCCTGTCTCAAAAAACAAATTATGGGGGGATGGGGGGGTGGAAATAAGAGTACAGACAATAGAGTCTCAGTTCAACAGTAATACCTCAAGTAAATCATATTATAATTGAAGAAAATACCAGGCATAATCAAGTATGCCAAGTCCAGAAACTGACTGGCAGCAGTCTGCAAATTTATTTTACCCAAGTTTTGATTCTAAGAGTATGAGACGAAAGAAAAACTCTTCTCTGAAATGACAGCAAAGCCACAGGCGCCCTCCCGAGGGCCTCACCTCCCCGGTGTAATCCTTCAGGACCCCGCTGTACACGTCCGTGCCGTTAGGCCTGTTGACCACAATCCCTGGAGTGGGGTTCCTGGAAATGAAAACACATAGCTGACACACAGAAGTGGGACATGTCTCTGAAATCGTCCTTCCCAATATGTACCATCAAGGCTGGAAGGATAGCTCCGTGGTTTCAGCGCTTGCCTAGCAAGCTCAGGGCCCTGGGTTCGATTCCCCAGCACACATGAGCCGGGCATGGTGGCATACACCTGTGGTCCTAGCATTCGAGAGACTGAGGTAGGAGGATTGCCATGTGTTCAAGACCAGCCTGGATTGCAGAGTGAAACCCTGCCTCAAAAAACCCTAAATAAATAAATATATGCTCCATTATGTGAAAAAAAAGGAACAACATTTGTTGAAGGCATTTATCTTCATTTTATGGCCATCAGCATGTTCGTGGCTTTAGCAGTTTGGAGTTTTCCAGTTGTCACAACCCAAGAGCACTTGGTCAGCTCAGGAAGGGGCAGATCTTCAAAAACACAGGACAGGGGCTGGGGGAATGGCTCAGCAGTTAAAGCGCTAGCCTCACAAGTGCTACTTCAAGTGCTAAGTACCCAAATTTGATTTCCCAGCACCACATAAGCTGGGCATGGTGGCGCACACCTGTATTCCCAGCACTCGGGAGGCTCAGACAGAAGGATTCCCATGAGTTCGAGGTCAGCTTGGGCTCCATAGTGAGTTCAGGACCAGCCTGGGCTACAGAGTGAGACCCTGTCTCAAATAAAAATTAAAAATAAAAACCCAGGACAGGGACCAAGGCCGGAGACATCCCTGCCTCTTTGTGGGAACTGCACACTCAGCCCATGGGGGCGAGATTTCGCTGAAAGATCTCAGAGCAAAGGAGACAGGACAGAAAACAGGACTTGAGCAACCGGAGCCTCAGGAAGGATTCCAAGTGTTCAGATGTGATCTCCACAGCAGGCTAGAGGACCACAGCCTGGAGGCGGGGAGGTGACACCCAATTGTGCCTGGTGCCCACTCTCTTCTCCAGGAATCATTTCTCGTCAGAGAACCATGAGTAGATTTAAAGTTAACACGTTATAATACAAAGGTGAATAGGGGCAAAGCGGCCATTGGGATCTAATGCCCAGACACAGCCATCTCCCAAGGCACCGCGCCGAGCCTGGGCTAGGGGCTGGAACAGGCAGCACCACAGACCTGGCGGTGCGCTGGCAAGCACAAACTCAGACTTCAACCCTTTTTAAGTACCTTCACCACCACTTACATCTCTGCCACTGCCAGGGTCCCTGGAGCTGGGTTCAAAGCTCGGTCTGGGGCACTGCTAAGGCTTTCATCCCAGCCACTGTTCTGGGTGTATTGGGGTTCATTTCTCACAGCACATGCCCCCGGCCACCAGGCTCAAGCGTGCCCACTTACGCTTCGTTGTTGGCGATGTCGTCGTACATCATCACGACGATCTGCTCGTCGGGAATCCCGTTTCGGTGGATGATCTGGTAGGCATGGCACGCGTCGGCCTGGGGGCAGGGTTCAGTCAAGCTTTAGATGCTGCTGGAGGAGGCCCGCTTGGGAATTCTACGGTTTTTAAACTATCATTTTAAAAAACATTCATTTATATTTTCTCGTAATTTTAAAAGATCTCTACCTACCAGGAAGTTAGTCCTCGCAGGGCCACTCACGTACACACAAGCGCATACATACATACCACTGCTGTATCATGTGGGTGACCAGGGCCTTTTGAAAGTCCTAAGTAAGTGACTTTAATTTTTCAGACCACACAAAAGCCTCCTGAAAGCACGGATTTAGTTCCCAAAGCAGAATGATCAGGAATGATGAACAACAGGCTAGATGGCTAGCAGCTGTGGGCACGAGGGATCTTCCTGTAACCCCAGCACTCCACAGACTTTTGAAACAGAATAGCGAGCTTAAGGCCAGCCTGGGCTCTGTAAGAAGACCTGGTCTCAAAAAACAAAAATAAATAAAAGCTAAGAGGTTTTTTGTGTGCATTTTGTTTTGTTTTGAGACAGGGTCTCACTCTGTAGTCCAGGTTGGTTCAGAGCTCACTATGTAGCCCAGACTGGCCTCAAACTCACAGCAATCCTCCTGCCTCATCCTCCCAAGTCCTAGGATTACAGGCAGCGTCCACGCCCGGTTTGAGATCTTTTTTTTTCTTAATGTAGCAATTATTCTGTGTCATACAAGATTCATTCTAGTTTCAGTCCAATGACTCGTCAGAGAATGGAATGAAAATTCAAAAAGTTCAACTCAGGACAGGCATGGTAGTGTAATATTAGCACTGGAGAGGCTGAGGCAAGAGGATCTTAGTCCATCCTGGGCTACACAGCAAGTTATAGACCAGCCTGAACTACACACCAATATACTGTCTCAAAAAATAAAAGGAGAACAAGTTGGGAACTGGAAAGGGAAATGTACTCTCCTGTTTTAAATAAAAGAATTCAAAAGAAGACAAAGGAATAGCACAGTGGTTAGAGCACTTGCCTACCAAGCATAAGGGTCTCTGAGTTCGATTCCCCAGCACCACGTAAGTCGGGCATGGTGGCGCATGCCTATAATCCTAGCATTCAGGAGGCTGAGGCAGGAGGATTGCTGTGAGTTTGAGGCCACCCTGGGCTGCATATTAAGTTCAGGACCAGTCAGGTAAGAGTGAAAACCTGTCTCAAAGGAAAAAAAAAAAAAAGTTTTGGAGGTAGTAGAAAACTTCACTAATCCAATTTCTTACTTTCACAAGGGTGAGACCCGCTGCTTCCTTATTTCAGATGACCCATACCACACTCCTCCTCATGAGGTGAACATCATTTGAGGGCAGGAGGGGACAAATGTTGCCTTACTTTCTGCCTACAGCTACATTATTATGTTTCCTGAACAAAGACCCAAGTATGCTGCGCCCATGGGTTACTTTTCTGGGCAGGGAGAAAGAGGGAGTCCTGGGAGCTGAACCCAGGGCCTTTGCACTGAGCTACATACATCCCCAGCCCACTCTATTTTTTGAGACAAGGTCTCATTAAGTTGACCAGGCTGAGCATGAAGTTGGCATCCTCTGGCCTTAGCCTCCCAGCGAGCCAGGACCAAAGGCTTTTGCCACCAAGCCCAGCCTCATGTATTGCTTAATAATGAGGATATGGGCTAAGAAATGTGTCACCATCAGGTGACTGCTGTGTGAACATAATAGAGTATGTTTACACAAACTTGCCTGACTGCCATGTAACAGGGCAATAGGCAATTTAATCTTTTTATTTTTTTGGTACTGAAAATTAAGCCCAAGGCCTCATATATGCTAGGAAAATAGCGAATTACATACATTCCCAGTTCTTTTTTTCTTTTACTTTGAGACAGGGATTCAATTTGCCCAGGCTAGCTTTGAATTTGTAAGATTTTTCTGTTTTGTTTGTTTTTGAGACAGGGTCTCACTCTGTAGCCTAGGCTGGTCCTGAACTCACTATGGAGCCCAGGCTGGCCTTGGTCTCAAGGCAACCCTCCCAGTCTCAGCCTCCCAATTACAGGTGTGGGCAACCACGCTCTGCTTATGAGGTGCTGGGGAATTGAACTCAGCTACTTAGCATTTGCTAGGCAAGTGCTTTAACTGCTGAGCCATTCCTCCAACCCCTTATATGAGATTTAACCTCCTCAGCAGAGCTGGGGGTTTTCTGTATTAACAATATAATCCTAAAATCTACATAGAATTTCAAAAGATTAAGAATAGCCAAAACAATTTGAAAAGTCCGAGCAAAGGTAGAAGGCTTTCTCTTCCTTATTTCAAAAGAACGGCCTTCAACAAACACTGCTGGAAAAACGCAGATTTCCATATGCAAAAAGGTGACTTAGATCCACTCATGCCACACCCAAGATTTGAGTCAGTGTACATCAGACCTAAATGTAAGGGTTAGAATAAATCATTCAGAACATGACACAGCAGAAACCCTTTGGGACTCAGAGTTACAACTGTAAAGATGTAAACAGATATCTCATCAAAATTAAAAACTATAATGCTTCAAAAGACACCACCATTAAGAAAATGAAAGCTAGCCAGGAATGGTGGCACATGCCTGTAACTCCAGCTAATTGGGAGGCAAGAGAATCACAAGTTTGAGGTTAGCCTCAGCAGCTTAGTGAGGCCACCTCAAAATGTAATTAAAAGGGCCAAGAGGGCGGTAGCAGAGCCCTTGCCCACCGCAGGCACATCCTGGGCTAACTCTAGAACTACAAAAGAAGAGAAAAATAAATAAATGCTACATGCCGCAGAGCCAGGTGGGTAATAACAAGAGCTGAGGGTGGGAGAACCTGGAGCCTCTTCCACACCACTTGGGGGTAGAAGACGGTGCGTTTCAGAGAAAGTCTAAGTTACTTTAAGATGTTTCCGTGTGATCCAACAATTATCTTGGCTGTCTACTCAAGAAAAACAAAAGCATTTATCCAACACAAACAGCTGAACACAAACATGCTTAGTAGTATTATTCGTTACAGCTAAAAATAACACTCAGCCCAAATGTCCTTCAGCTGGTCCACAGACAAGCCAAAGATGGCCTGGCGGCCTGAAACTGTAGGTGGCAACCTCAAATATGCCCGAAGGGCACACCTGGCTAACAGAAATGTTGTAAGACTGGTTTACGGTGGCATCTGCACAACCTGAGTTGTATACTTGAAATCAGTGTGTGCCAGATGACATGTAAATTATGCTTCATAAAGTTAGAGAGGGCTGTTTTCCTTCAGGATTAGGAAATGAATGCCAGGAGTGGTGAGTTAATCTGAATCCCTCCCTCCCTCCCTCCCTCCCTTTCTCTCTCCCTCTTTCCTTTCCCTCCTTTTTTGCAGGGTTTTCCTAAGTTGCCCAGCCTGATTCAAACTTGCGATCTCTTGCCTCAGCCTCCCACGCTGAGATTACAGACGTGCCCCCAGCATACCTCCTATTTTTCAGAAAGGCAGGTGCAGAGCGTCCGTCCACGTTGTGCCCTCCTGCTCCGCTGGGAGCCCTCAGTGCCACACAGTGCTTCTATCCCGTTTTACAGATGGGAGTGAGCTCAGAACAAGCCAGGCTTGCTTGGCAAACAAACCCAGGCCGCCTGCCCGGCACGCACGCACACACGCACGCACGCGCATGCGTCTCCAAGCCGTTGGTGGGTCTCTCCAGGGCCTTGAAGGCACTGGGCTGACTACCTATGTTCTCTCAAAGGGCTTCGTTGCCGAAATCACAATGAAATAAAAGTAGAGGGGCTGGAGGAATGGCTCAGTGGTTAAAATGCTTGCTATGCAAGTGCTACGTCAAGCGCTAAGTACCCCAGTTCAATTCCCCAGCACCACATAAGCCAGGCATGGTGGTGCACGCCTGTTATCCCAGCACTCAGGAGGCTGAGGCAGGAGGACTTCCGTGAGTCCAAGGCCAGCCTGGGTTCCACAGTGAGTTCAGGACCAGCCTGGGCTACAGAGTGAGACCCTGTCTCAAAAAAAAAAAAAAAAGTAGAATCACATAATTTGGAAACTGTAAAACATTTCTCCTGCACGTACCTGGCCTATGACAGACAAGGCTCGCTCTCTTTGACAGCACACATATTAAAATTGAAAGGACAGAGAGAATTAGCACGGCCCTGCGGAAGGATGACACATGAATTCCTGAGGCATTTCTTAGGAAGAAGGAGCAACAGGCCTCAGCTGGAGGGGCATGGAGCAAGACAGTCTGAGAAGGACAGAGGCTGCTGGAATGGCAAGCAGGTGACGGTGACTCAGCAGCCTTCAGAGCTGGAGTGGGGCGCTCTGCCCGTGAGCACTCAGGCATCAGGTGACTCCTCCTGGGGACTGCTGTCCTCACTGCCCAAGGGGCGCACTGCCTCCGCACACACTCTGGGTGCTCCCACGTCTAGCCACTGGGCTGGGGCTTTGCAGGGGCCCCACGAGGCCCAGGGCTCTGGTGTGAGGTGACATCACATCAGCTATTCAAACTAATAAAATGAGCAAACAGAGAAAAGCCATGACGATAGCCACAGTCTGCACAAGCCTAAAGCCATCTCGTTCTGACCCTGTGCTGCCCTAGACAGCAGCAAGGCTGGCCCTGCCTCACAGGCGGCCCCCGGGGGCATCCCTACCTGCGATGTCCAGCCTCAGCCCGCACCACCCTGTAAAGAGCTTGTCCAAAGAACACACAGCGGGCCCATGAATACTAGCGCTGACACTTCCTGCCCGCTCCCTCCCGCCTCCACTCACCAAGTCGGCCCTCCTTATTCGGCCTCTCAGCCCACAAGGCCTCAAATATTTACCGCAGGCTCTTTACAGGAAAAAAAGATTGCAGAAATCTCATCCCCAGTCTAGAGCCAAGCAGTAGCAGTGATGCTCCCAGGATGTGGCGGGCTGGCAGGGGCTCACGGGGGCCTGGCAGGTACATGCGGGGGCCGGAGCCCTTCCTCACTCTTGCTACTCAGGAGGCGGGAATCGCTCCACTTTCCTATTCAGTCCGAAGTGACTGGGTTCTGGTTCCCTCAGAGGGAAAGGCAGGAACTGGTCCCTCTGCTGCTGGCTCACCTCATCAGGCCCTCGCTCAAAACTTCCCAGCTCCTCTCCCTCCTCCCTTCTGTTCCCCGGTTCCCTCTGCCTGGGCTATGTGCTGTCCTTGCATGTCTCTGTCACCTTATTCCTTTGAGACAGAGTTTCATTCTCTAGTCCAGGCTGGTCCTGAACTTGCCCAGGCCAGCCTCGAACTCATGGCAATCCTCCTGCCTCAGCCCCGGGGATTACAGGCATGCACCACCGTGCCCAGTTCATGCAGTGCTGGGGAATCAAACTCGGGCAAGCTTTAATGGCTGGGCTATTCCTCCAGCCCACCTGATTCCTTTTTACCAGGGTCAGGAGGTTCCCGAGGCCAGAGCAGGGAATCCCTTTCTACCACCAGGGACTGATTTCAACACAGGCATGTGATGCAACCTGGGGGGCATGGGGACCAAGTCTTTCCCTGGCTCCTGGAACCAGACGTACACTCTGATTAAGGGGCAGGAGGAGGGAGAAGAGGCCCAGCAGGCCTACCGAGGTTGGCTCTGTTTGGATGTGGTACCTGGAGCTGCTGCAGCAGCATTATGGCTATGGAGAGCTCACCTGAAGACATGGCATCTCAAAAACAATGGCAGAGGGAGCTGGAGCAATGGCTCAGCAGTGACAGTGCTTGCCTCGCTTAAGTCCAAGTGCTAAACACCCGAGTTCGATTCCCTGTGAGCGTCACCTAGCGGTAACGGTGGCACATTGTTCAAGATGGTGGATCTTTACATTTTCACGCCATACCTGATCAGGTGACCAGACAGAGGCAGAAAAGAGGGAGGAGGGATTAGGATGTGACGCTGTGATAAACTTGGCCCTGAGTAATGACGTTGTGATGAACGTGGCCCTGAGCCAATGCTTTAGACCTTCCCGGGAAGACTATGAATCCCGCCAATGGGAAACGGCGGGGGAAGGGCCTTGCGAGTTAGGAAAATGGTCCCCCCCGGCCATGCTTGCCGGTCTTTCTCCACTTGCACGTGGGAAGGACACCCTTTTGCAAAAGGAAATTAAAGCCTCATACCCTGTCGTCCATGCCTCCGAAGTCCATCCTTTGTTTGGACAGGAAGATTGCTATGCGCCGTTTCTAACATTCCCCAGCACCACATAAGGTGGGCATGGTGGCACACACCTGTAATCCCAGCACTCAGGAGGCTGAGACAGGAGGATCACTGTGAGTTCAAGGCCAGCCTGGGCTCCATAGTGAATTCAGGACCGGCCTAGGCTACAGAGTGAGACCCTGTCTCAAAACAAAAAAGAAAAAGAAAAACTATTTTTAAAACATGATAAAGTAAAGCCAAGATATTTGCTCCCGTGACGAGAGGAGCAGTGAGGAGTGTGGACCACAGAACCAGAGAACCGGGGTTCAAGTCCCATTCCGCCCTGACTAGCCACGTGATCCTCAGCAAGTTACCTAGCTGCTTTATGCCTCAGTTTCCCCATCTTTCAACAAGTCTGTATCAGGAACTATTCCCTTATCACATCTGATTGAGCTAATACGTGCCAAGTTCTTGGGACCGAGCCTGGAATGTCACAGGTGTGCTGTAAGGGGCAGCACTGCGGGGCGGGGAGCTTCCCTGCCGGCAGTTCCGGTGCATGCATGCTCACTCACAAGGCCAGGAGAGGCCAGATTTCCTGAGTTCTGCTACTGGACCACTTCCAGCTGCTCAGCTCTTGTTGGGTCCTTTGGAGATCACACAGCCCCCCAAGTGGCCAGACCGTCAGGCCCTCTTTCTGGCTCATCCGGGCTAGGCCCTCTCTAGGCCTGTCTGTCCACTCCACCCCTTCCCCACCTCCAGTCCCCAGCCACCTGACTCATTTCACTCTCCCTCCTCCCAAACTCAGCCCACTCACCCTGGTCTCCACTCTCAGGCCCCACAGCTTCTACAGGGCTCTCCTTCCTCCCCTCAACTCAGGTCCCCAGAGACAGAAAGTCCTGCCAGCATCACCTGAGAGCAGCCCCTCTGCCATCCATTTCACAGTGGAAAACAAAAACCCAGCTGAGTCAGGCCAAAACAAGTTTAGAATCATCACCAACAAGCACAGCACTTGGCAACGACATGATGGTATCTGGCATTCTAACCTTTCCCAAACAAAGGAGATTGCTGGTGGAGGGCGGAGGGTCCATCCAAGGAAAATATAAACCTCTACACATACATCTGTTTAAAAATCTCTGTAGGTCCTATGGGGGAAAGTTCTTTCAGTTTTTTTGGGGGGGTGGTGTGTGTCACCTCCAGAGTCAGGGAAGCACATACAGCTGGCTGACTGGAGACAGACAGGACAGTGGAGACTGACACAGGCCAGTAGGGTCATGAGCTGAGGTCAGAATTACTCAAGTACACAATTCATCTCGGCACAGCCCCAATGTCTCTATCCTCTCCTATTTAAGGACAAAGATTTTGGTTCCTGCTTTCTATTTCAAAAAACCTAACAACACCAAAAAAAAAAAAAAAAATTAAAAAAGAAGAAGAAAGAAAGAAAAAAAAAACGAAAAAAGACAAAGGTTTCCGGGATCAAAGGGTAATTGGGTAAGTCATACTTAATGATGTTTTGACTCATACATGTTTTTAAAGTTGGTTGGATAAAAACCAGGGGAGGTGATGGATCAGCACGTTTACTATCTGTGATGTGCATTTAACTTATCTTTCTACCTCGTGGTCCAAGAAAAAGGGAAAAACAGAGCTGAGGAATCAGTGGATCCTCTTTTCAACAGTGGTTAAATATTAAAAGGAAAAGGATCATTTTGCCATGACAACAAGTTTTTAATCAAGCCAAATTTCCTGTTAGGCCAACACAAACAAAAACCATTCAAGGAATGAGTCATGAGTTTAGCTAAACCAAACCTTTACACATGTAATGGATATGAAATGAACATAAAAACAAATGTTTCCTGGGAAATGTGCCTGCCCCAGTTCTCAGGTGACAGATCGCACCGCCACAGACAAGGGCACAGGCTTTGCACTGGCACCTTCCAACAGTCAGGCCCACACGGGAATTGCATCTGGTCTCAATCCAGATGCACCAGAAACGCAAACACACTGGATTCAAATGACCCAGCACAAAAAAAGAATCTAAGGTATCTATCTCACTATTGATTACATGCTGAAATGAGTATGGCTTGGACATACTGGTATAAAATATTAAAATAATTTTTCTTTTTCCTTTTTTTCAGTTTTTAAAATGTGGCTGCTAGAGTATTTCCCAGGACCCATGTGGCTCTCTTTTCTGGAGATGGCCACCCTGGGGCCCGAAGCTGACTCTGAACCCAGAACACAATCTGTCTGTTGGCTGTGCCACACCAGGCAAATGGCCGACCCTGCCCGGGCCTCTTCCCACAAAGACAGATTAAGAACTGGACCTACTTTTTCTTGAGTGTGGTGGCACATAGCTATAATACCAGCACTCTGGGAGGATGAGGCAGGAGGACTACAAGGTCTAATTTCTTTTTTTTTTCCAAGATAAGATCTTGCTCTGTAGTCCAGCCTGATCCTGAGCTCACCAGCCCAGATCGGCCTCGAATTCATGGCAATTTGCCTGCCTCAGCCTCCCAAGTGCTAAGATTATTTATAGGCATGTGCCACCATGTCTGGCTGATTTTTATGTGGTGGTAGGGAATCAAACCTGGCCCTTGCACATGCCAGGCAAGCACTTTAACCACTGAGCTACACCTCTACCTCCTCTCCAGTTTCTGAAGGGCTAGACTGAAACACCAGGAGAAATAAGAGGTGTGTGGGGACAGGGTGGGGAGAAGAGCCCAGCAGAAGCACAGAGGGGCGAGGGGGGCACTCATCGGGTCCACTCATTGTGCGGCCTCTGCCAAGTGACTCCCTCCCTCTAGTCCTAAGTTTCCTTATCTATAAAATCCCGGCAATCCTGTTTTATAAGAGCCCCTGAGGGTCCCGAATTCCCTACGCCCTTGCCAGCACGCGTCTTCCAGCCAGGCTCGCGGTAGGTAAGTGGTTTTGCAAAGTCTCTCCTGCCAACATCCAGGATGGCTTACAGATGCCCACGTCAGAAAGGAAAAGAAGCATTGTGTTCTGACCTGGTGCCTGTAATTATACCAGCCGTTGGAGCCGGCGACGATCACCACCCAGTGCTTGCCGCCGTCCTCGGGGTCGTCCACGCCGGGGGACGCAGCGCCGATGCCCAGGACCAGGCTGAGCAGCGCGGCTACTTTCCACGTCATTCTGCACGCTGGGGCCCAAGCGCAGAGCTCTGAGGAGCAAACAGGAGTGTCAGTGAAACAGGAATGACTAGAACACAGGTGAGCGCTGTCTGTTGCCCCCAGAAATCTTCAGAGGCTGGGTCAAAAAGACAGGACCAGCCAGGCCCAGCGGCGCAGGCCAGTAAGCCCACACTCCAGGGGGCTGAAGGATCCCAAGTATGTGCCCAGCTGGGCAACTCAGTGAGGCCACAAAACCATGTCTCAAAATCAAAAATAAAATGAGCTGGAGAGCTGGAGGAATGAGTGGCACTGCAGTTAAAGCGCTGGCCTAGCAAGCCCAAGACCTTGGGTGCAATTCCCCACTACCACATAACCCGAGCGTGATGGCGCACTCCTGTAATCCCAGCACTTGGGAGGCCGAGGCGGGAGGATTGCCAGGTCCAAGGCTAGCCTGGGCTACTGATGAGTTCAGAACCAGCCTGGGACACAGAGTGAGACCCTGTCTCAAAAAATAAAATAAAATAAAATAAAATAAAATAAAATAAAAATAAAATAAAATGGGCCGGGATGTAGCCCCATGTGAAGGCACTAGGCTCAATCCCCAGTACCACAAAATAATAATAACAACAACAACAGGACTATTTAGTCTGACAGAAGTCACTGAGGCAAACCAAGAAGACAGAAAGGAAGCCTGCTTCCTGCTGCTTCTCGCACATGGACAAGGGACCAGTCCTGTCTCTGCTCCCCCAAATTCTCTGCAAGAGGAAAGTTTGCCCACAGTCAGTGAATATGCAGAAAGCACTTTTGGTGAGTTTTTGTCATAACCCAAAATACAGCAGGTGAATTTCATCAATAAAGTCCATTGTGCTGGCAAAATATTTACACATCCTATAAATTGTAACACAAACAGTACAACAAAAAACGTGAAAAGCAGACAAAAATTCCACAGTCACTGCTAGGTGGTGGGTGGGATTATGGGTGATCGTCAGGCATGTCTGTTTTTATGACAGTTCATGAACATTACTTGTAAAGTCTATAGACATTCAGTACAATTAACATTGGTGGGCAATTTAAGTTCACGGATGAGCTACAGTCAAACAATTAAGGGGGCTGGGGGTTTAGCTAAGCAGTTAAGGCCCTGGGCTTAATTCCCCAGCACACAATATAAACTGGATGTGATGGTGCACACCTGGAATCCTAGCATTTGGGAGGCTGAGGCAGGAGGTTGCTGTGAGTTTGAGGCCAGCCTGGGCTCCATAGTGAGTTCAAGACCAGCCTGGATTAGAGACCCTGCCTCCAAAAAAACATTAATTCATATAAGTATGACATAGAATTAATACATGTGTTCTATGCAACAGGGAGGACAAATATTTCACCCTTGTTTTACAGAAAAGGGGAGGGCAGGTAGAAGACCAGGTGACTTGTCCAACTTCAGCCAGAGGCCAGGCCCAGGAGACCAGGGTATGACTTTTGAATCCCTGGCCTGGCAATTCTGTTACATGGTTCTCCGTCTTCAGATTTTATTCCTTTATTTTTTCTTCTTCAGTAAGTACTGAGGCCTGAACCCAGGGGATTCACACTGAGCTATATCCACATTCTTAACCAGTTTTTTTTTTTTTTTTTTTTTTTTTGAGACAGGGTCTCGCTCTGTGGTCCAGGCTGCTCCTGAACTCACTATGGAGCCCAGGCTGGCCTCGGACTCATGGCAATCCTCCTGTCTCAGGCTCTCGAGTGCTAGGATTATATGCTGCTAGGATTATAGGTGTGCGTCACCATGCCAGGCTTATGTGGTGCTGGGGAATCAAACCCCTCTGGTACTTAGTGCTTGACTTAGTGCTTGAAAGCACTTTAACTGCTGAGCCATTCCTCCAGCCCACCCCCCACCTTTCTTTTCAATCTTCTATTTTGAAATAGGATCTTGCTAATTTTTTTTTTTTTTTTTTGGTTGGTTGGTTGGTTGGCTTTTTGAGACAGAATCTCTCTATAGTCCAGGCTGGTCCTGAACTCACTATGTAGCCTACGCTGTCCTCAAACTCACAGTAATCCTCCTGCCTCACTCAGCCTCCTCAGCGCTGAGATTACAGGCATGCTCGGTCATACCTAGTTTGTTTGGGTTTTTTTTGAGACCAGGACCTTCTTATTTATTTATTTAGAGACAATGTCTTGCTCTGTAGCCCAGGATGGTCCTGAACTCCTTATGAAGCCCAGGCTAACCTTGACCTCACAGCAATCTTCCTGCCTCAGCCTCCTGAGTGCTGGGATTACAGGCATGCACCACCATGCCCAGCTTTACGTGGTATCTGGGAATCAAACTCAGGGTCTTGTGCATGCATTTTAACCGCTGTGCTATTCCTCCTGAGATAGGCTCTTACTCTGTAATCCAGGCTGGTCCTAACTCACTATGGAGCCCAGGCTGTTCTGAAACACACAGCAATCCTCCTGCCTCAGTTTCCATGCCCCCAGTGCCAGGATTATAGGCATGCACTACCACGTCCATCTTATGTAGTGTGGGGAAATCGAAGCACTCTCACAGCTGAGCTACACCCCTGCCCCCCAAATCTGGTTTTATAGAAAGTTTAGTCTGGCATATAACAGAGGAGGTCAGTGGACTGCTGAGCCTTGACCCAACACTAGGACCTGCTGATCTGTTAATGTGCACCCTAGGACACTCCTTGAGGGTCCCCATGAAGACAGATCCCATAAGCCCAACCTGGGATCATGCCAGGGCTGGGAGGTAACCCCACTAACAGGGATAACTACACAAATGCATGGAGAAGCAACGGGAAGGCCAGCAAGAGAGCCAAGAAGGAAAACACCTATGTCCCCAGGGCCTCCAGGGGCCCACAGGGAGACCCAGCAGGGATTCTGAGCTTACCCAGCAGCCTCCGGGCTACAGTTCCGCCTTCCTGACAAACCTCTGTCTTAGTTACTTATTCACTGCTGGGACAAAATACCTGACATCCATAACTGAAGGCAGAAAACATTTATTTATTTAGCTCACAATTTCCGAAGGTCTCACAAGGTCCATTCACAGACAGCAGGCAACAGAGGTAGCATACGGCTGGAGAGCTGCTCACCCCACTGCAGACAGAGCCGAGCGAATCTGGAGACTCAGGCAAGGCTACAGCTTTCCCAGGAAGAAGCTACAATTACATTTCTTCTTCCTTCCTTTACTACTTAGTTCAAGCTGCCAGTTGCCACCCCACCCTCCAGGGTAGGCACCTCCCTCACTTCCTGGCCCACAAGTGAACAGCATATTTTTGAGAGATGTTCCCTAGGCACCCCAGCCTCCACAAGCAGACACAACCTGTCTAGGTCAAACCCCAGGCATCTGCCCCTTCCCTCTAGGCCCTACCTCCCAGTAACACACAGTTTCATTTCCTCCACTACATCCAAATACGTGAGGCTTATGGGGGGGGACACTCCAAATCCTAACACCTTCCCCTAGTGTGGGCACTGGTGATTTCTTTTTTCTGTAAAAAACACTAAGCATTTTTGGCTTTCCAGGCCAGGTGGTCTCTGTCATAATCATTCACCTCTGCCACCACATCCCGAAAGTAGCCACAGACAATGTGTAAATAATATGTTTCAATAAAGCCTTTTTTAAAAAGGTAGTATGTAGTATGTTTGGCCCATGGGCCACAGTTTGCTGACCCCCAGGAAGCAAGAATGTGCCCCAGGCCACATGACAGGGACAGAGTGTTTGGAGATTATAATCACTCACCAAAAATCATGAAGCTGGGTGCAGGCTGCAAGCCTATAATCCCAGCTACTTGGGAGACTGAGGTGAGAACGCTTCTGAGTTCAAAGCCAGCCTAGGCAACATAGGTCAGACCCTGCCTGAGAAAAAATTGCTAAGTGGGTTCCCCAAATTTGCACACCAGTATCTCCTGTGTGTGGCTCATGTGGCTTAGTCGTAAAGAAACACGGAGATAGGCGTGTAGCTCAGAGTTCAGAGTGCTTGCCTAGCAAGGGCAAGGCACTGGGTTCAAATCTTCAGCACCACATAAAACAGGTGTAATATTGCTTGCTTGTAATCTAAACACTTGTGAGACAGAGGCAGGAAGATTGCTGAGTTTCAGGCCAGTCTGGAGTACAGAGTGCCTTCAAGGTCAGCCAAGACTGCAGAGGGAGACCCTATCTCAAAAAACAAAAAGAAAGAAACAAAAAGATCTGCCTCCTGTGTTTTGGGGGAGCACGTGTGATATGACTTTAACCTGGAATAACAACACTCAGCCACCAGGCGTGACCTCTCCGTGGCAGCTCTCACTGGCTACCAGCTCTTGGTTAGGAGCAAGAAGCCATCAAAACCAGATCAAGCAGCTAGTTGGATAATGGCCTCTGTAAGGAGCCTTCAACTGCAAAGTCTTCATGCTATTCTTCGTTTTCTGTAGGTTTAGAACAGGGGTCCCCAACCCCTGGCAGATGGTACCAGTCTGTGGCCTTAGAGGGCCCACCTGTAGAGATGAGCAGGGAGTGAAGCCCCGCCTCCTGTCAGCTAGCTCCTGTTAGGTTCCAAAGCCACTGGTTATCTGACAGTGTCCCCATGCCTTCCAGCTGTCCTCCAAATGCCTCAGTCTTTTTTTTTTTTTAAATAAAAGACAGGGTCTCACTCTGTAGCCCAGGCTGGTCCTGAACTTCCTGGTGTAACCCAGGCTGGCCTTGGACTCAGAATGATCCACCTGCCTCAGTCCCCCAAATGTTGGGATTACAGGCAAGCGCCACCACGCCCAGCTTTATGTGGTGCTAGGGAACAAACTCAGGGCCTTGAGCTTGCTAGACAAATGCTTTAACCACTGTGCCATTCCTCTAGCCCCTGCCCCAGTCATTTCAAAGCCAACATCCAACAACCGACTACACAGCAAGTCTCCTCCCTCGACCCCATCCTTGGGAGAAGGGCAACTAAACAGGCCCCTGGTGGCAAAGAAGTTGGGGACCGCTGGTTTAGATGGACACCATCACGCAAACAACAGGAGTGACGGACTGAGAGTCTCTGGTCAGGAGCCTGAACTCTCTTCTTGCAGGGCCTTAGCTGCTGAGACCAGTTTTAGCAAGAATGCTACAAGAATCCCACACCCTACTGCTAATCAAGTTCGTCTCAGTAATTTATCACACACTCAGTTCAGGACAAGCTATCCCAAAATATGGCAACGTGGCTTACTGAGCATTTTAAATTGAAGGAATTCCTTTTGCTGAGCTCATAGTGTCCTGAAGCTTCTTTTCCATCCTGTAGAAGCTAGAAGAAAGCGGTTGGTTATATTTAAAAACCTATCCAGTAAGATTTCTCTTTAAAACAAGATCCCTGGGCTCCTAACTCAAAAGACCCTTCCCCTCTGTGGGCCTTAACAGTCCATCTATAAAATGAGGTGGTAAGATTAAGGCCCCATTCAGTTCTCAAATCCTTGGATTTTTCTGGTTAAAGAATAGAATTAGAAGCCTGGGGGCACAGCTCAGCAATTAAGGGTGTTTGCCTAGCAAGCACAAGGCCTTGGGTTAATTCCCCAGCATCACATCAGCCAGGCATGGTGACATGCCTGGAATCCCAGTATTCCAGGAAGCTGAGGCAGGAAGATCACGAGCTTGATCAAGCCTGTACAATTTAATAACCTAGCAAGACCCTGTCTCAAAACAAACAATGAAAAGGGGTGGGGGCCCCTGGGTTCCATCTCCAGAGCCATAGGAAAGAAAGAAAGAAAAGAAAAGGAAAGAATGAGATAAAATGAAACCCAACTAGATTTTTTTTTTTCAGACAGGGTCTCATTCTGTAGTCCAGGCTGAACTCACCTCGTAGCCCAGGCTGGCCTGGACTCAAGGCTGTCCTCCAGCCTCAGGGGCCCCTTTCTGACAGCAGGGATTCCGGGCATGTGACAGCACACTCAGCTAATCTTTATGGTGCTGGGAAATGAACCCAGGGCCTTGCCCATACTAGGCAAGGGCTTTAGCCACTAAACTATGATCCCAGACTCCCAACTAGATGTTATCTTAAATGAAAAAAAAAGTTTTTTCAGGTTACTTTGGATACATATATATTTTCCTATAAGGAAAATCTGTGATTCTGTGGTAAGCTACTAGACAACCTTTTTAAGACTATCCAATTCTGATTGTATCACAATTATTTTAAAATCTGGCTACAGCGAACAACAGCAATGCAAATACTTCTTGTCTATAGACATGCAAATGACTTCTACCACCCCACTACTTTCCGGCAGGCCCGTTTCCCGCCCCACCCCAAGTGCACTCACTTCAGTAGTTCTAAATCTACACATGGGACTGACTGTGCTGTGCAATCTCCTCTGAACTGCCTTTTACATCTCACCAAATTTCCGCACTAATAAGTTAACTAAAATCCCTAATAGGTGCTTTTTTATACCTGGACAGACTGATGGCTTTATCTTTTTATTTTAAATTATCGTTTAATGTAACAGAAAACGAGGTAGATTGTGTTAGGCAGATATAGGATGAAAGAAAAGAACTGCGCTGCACAGGCAAGGTCAGAGTAGTCACCCGGGCTGGGCCCAGGCATCTCCGAGATTTAGGAGCCGAATGGCTACAAGAGAAGGTATCTGGGAAGGCAGGACAACTGGTAGGGACAAACAGCAGGCCTGAAGGCTATGGTGACGAGACTTTTTATGGTCTTTAAAGGCTCTTCCGCCAGACTTTTTGCCACCACAGTTTTGGGACTTACCTTAAACTTTCAGGGGTGGAGGAATAGTTCAGTGGTTAAAGCGTTTGCTGCAGAGTACCCAAGTTCAATTCCTCAGTACCACATGAACTGGGCGTGGTGGTACACGCCTGTAATCCTAGCACCTGGGAGGCTGAGGCAGGATTGCTATGAGTTCAAGGCCAGCCTGGGCTACAAAGTGAGCTCAGAACCAGTCTGGACTACAGAGCAAGACTATCTCAAAAAAAAACTTTCAAACCTGATTTAAAGCGAAATAACTAGTTTTTATGCTAATCTGTACCAATTAGTCATTTTCATCCTACCAATCAGTAAAGGCTAACTAGGTATAGTGAAATAAATATGCAAATCTGTAAAGATGTTGTGGCTGCTACGTGAGGCGCTGCAGCCCCTTCCGTGCTCCCATGGGAGTTCCTGCTCCCCTGTCCTCCACAGCTCTCCCCTCAAAGTTACTTTTGACTTCCGATCTGTCTCTGTTCATGGTGTCCATTCTTCACCATCTGCAGAACACGAACCTTGGTTTGAGCTTTCTGGCATCAAAAGCTCAATATGACTAACATATTTCAAACTGTAATTCCGGGAAAGAGGAGATGGGGACCTCAATTCACCCCACACAGATCCTTGGCTCTGTCACTGAAAAGCATTTTAGGACACACAGTGAGACGCCTAGGCAGACTTAGTGCAGAATCTCAAAGCGCACACTCAAAGAAAAACCCTGTGGGTACTCAAGGGCGAGGCGGACTGTTACCTGGGGTTGGGGTATTTATGTGGCCATGCACGGGCTGTCCTCAACAGAGATGATCTCAGATCGTTTTTTTAAATTTATTAATAATTTACCTAGTGTCTGTTTCCTTAAGGTCATAAGTGAGCTAGAGGAAAACTGGCTTTATCAACGAGGTTAAAATGCAAACTGGGGGCTGGAGGAATAGTGCAGTGATTAGAGTGCATGTGTAGCAAAAGCCCTGCGCGGATTTGCCAGCACCATACAATAGCTTGGGGGAAGAGGGTACACGCCTGTAATCTCAGCACTGCACTTCAGGAGGCTGAGGCAAGAGGATTAGCATGAGTTTTAAGGCCGGCCTGAGCTACAAAGTGAGTTTAGGACCAGCCTGGACTACAGAGACCTAGTCTCAAAATTAAAAATAAAAAATAAAAACCATTTGTATGTGTTCAAAGTTTGGAGATATGGTACTCAATGAATAGTACTGCTGTTTCTTTGAGAGCTGAAGACTTTGGATTTATAGTTTAGGAAGAAAAGCACAGGCTAAACTTATGAATTTATTGTATCGTTAAGATTCTTGAGAATTTGGGAGAAGCCTGAAAGAAAACAACAACAAAAAAAGACCAGTGTCGCAGGCAAGAAAGAAAATGGCGTCGGTACAGCTAACTCAGCAGTGTCACGTGCAGGTAGACTGACTCAGGTTACTGCACTGGGACAGGTTCCTAAAAAACCACAAAAGGTTCCTACCCTCCTCTAGGGTAGAAGAATGGTGCCTGGTATGAGAATGGGCCAGGTGTCACTGATAAACAATGTTCCCATGAGAACTGTAACCACAGTGTCCTGCTTGAGAAACAACATACTTTTAAGATTTCTGTATAAAAAGCTGAGAAAAATCAATAACCAGGGCTCAAGCTACCTTAGGGTGTTGGGTCCCACCATGTGCTCTGATTCTGCGATAAGCACTCTTGCTGCTAAGCCCGTTGGTGCCTGGCCTATTATTTCCCCTACACCATGAGAGAAAAAACACTATAAAAATAAAGACACTATAGCCTTGGTATACATTGATTAAAGCTGCAGTTTTCTTAAAATTACATTTTTAAAATTATAATTTCCTAATTTTCTTAATATTTATTTCTTCTATCTTATTTTAAAAACAGACACAAGGGCTAGGTGCAGCTGCTGCATGCCTGTAATCCCAGGGAGGCTAAGGCAGGAGGACTGAGGCCAACCATATAGTGAGTTCAGGACCAGCCTGGACTAGGGAGTAAGATCCTGTCTCAAAACCATTTATTTTTTCATTTAAATCTACTGAGGAAGGAGCTAGAAAATAAACAGACAGAGCAGGCCCTGGCACAATAAAAAGAAAAGCTTATAAAACATAAAACATTAAGGAGGGTAAATGGTACGTGTCTTTTACGTGACAAATTTTTTAAACTTTTTTAAAAATTAGGGAGCTGGAGGAATGACACAGTAGTTAAAATGCTTGCCTAGCAAGTGCAGGACCCTGAGTTGATTTCCCAGCACCACATAAAGCTGGGTGTGGTAGTGCTTGCTCATCTATAATCTCAGCACACTAGAGGCTAAGAAAGGAAAATAGCTTTGAGTCCAAGGCCAGCCTGGGCTACATAGTGAGCTCAAAACCAACCTGGGCTATAGAGAAAGATGCTGTCTCAAAAAAAAAAAATAGTCCTGAATAATAAAATGCCCCACGTTCATAACACACAATTAGACAATACCTTGAAATGCGTCATAAAAACAAGGCCCTCAGCACTTCCAGATTCAGACCCTCACAAGACCACCAGAAACAGTTCCCACAGCATCTTTAGGACCCTCCATAATAACAGGAGTCTGTTCTACATGTCAAAAAACTGTACTCCTTGCCTCTGCTCCCTGCCTGTTAGGCAGTTTCATTCATGGACTCCAACTCTTGGCAATCTTCCTGCCTCAGCCTCCCAAGTGCTGAGATTACAGGCCTCAAATGTGCACCCCACACCCAACTAATCTTTATATGGGACTGGGAAGTCAAAGTCAGAGCCCTGCTCATGCTAGGCAAGTGCTCTGACCACTGGGCTATGTCCCTCAGGCCTTATTCCTCTCTGAGTGTACAAAAGTCAAGGTTAGAGGCTAGGTGTATACTCAGCAGTTAGAGTACTTGCCTAGCAAGCACAAGGCCCTGGGATGATTCCCCAGCAGCACATAAACTGTGCATGGTGGCACACATCTGTCATCCTAGCTCTTGGGAGGCTGAGGCAAGAGGATTGCAATGAGTTTGAGGCTGGCTGGGGCTACATAATGAGTCCAGGACCCGCCTGGACTACAGAGTAATAGCCTTTCTCAAAACAAAACAGAACAAAACAAAAAACCAAATTAACAATTGTCAAAGGTATTTTTTCTAGACATGGAACCACTGGGCCTTAAGACATAATTTTTGCAGTGGCTATTCTCTGTCCCTCACCACTAGAAGTCTCATTTCCTTCTCATTTCCTACGATCTCGACAGTTTTGTTTTTTTGGGTTCGTTTTTTTTTTTTTTTTTTTTTTTTTTTTTTTTTTTTTTTTTTTTTTTTTTTTTTTTTTTTTTTTTTTTTTTTTTTGAGACACAGTCTTGCTCTGTAGCCAAGGCTGCTCCTGAACTCACTATGGAGCCCAGGCCAGTCTTGAACTCAAGGCAATCCTCCTGCTTCTGCCTTCCCAAGCGCTGGGACTTACAGGGAAGTGCCACCACGCCCAGCTTATGTGGTGCCAGGGAAGTGAACTCAGGGCCTTGAGCTTTCTAGGTAAGCACTTTAACCACTGAGCTATTCCTCCAGCCCCAGTATCAATGCTTATAACTCCTAATCTGATGGCTCGCAAGTCATCTCTGGTTTTGATGTGCATTTCCTGAATCATAAGAAAATCTGAGTCTTCTCATATGTTTACATGATCATTCATATTTCAACAACCTCAATACAAGTGATGACAGGGATTCATGTTACAAGTTACTAAGAAACTTCTGCAGTTAAAAAAAAAAGGCTGGGCATTTCTTGAAGAGTCACAGGTAGGGAGTCTTAAGGGACAGAGTTCACTTCAATATACAGCCATGCACTAAATAATGAAGTTTGGTCAATAATGGGCCATGTATGCAATGGTGGTCACATGATGCCACAGCACAACGGCTGGGCTAGGCTGCAGGTCAGTGGTAGGGCACCTGCCCCGCACATGCAAAGGCAAGGTTCAATCCCCAGCACTGCGGAAGAGGGAGGAAAGAAGGCAACGCTTTGCTCCCGTGGCGTGGGGGGGAGGGGGGGCAGGCGGATAATGCTGGTGTAAACAAACTTACTACATTGCCAGTCATATAATCATGTACAGTAAATATGCTAGATAATAAACCACCATCATTATCTTAGAGTGTACGCCTAGCTGTACACAAAAAAGCTTACTGTACGACAGCAGGACTCGTGATCCTGTGCACACATCTTTGATTGCACCAAAAGGCACATCCAGTGACTCACCTGTACCATCTGGGTCGTGTAAAACACCCCATGCTGTTTGCACTGCCATGAACTTGCCAAATGATGCATTTCTAAGAACACAGTCCCGAACAACACATAGCTGGATTTTTTGTTGTTGTTGATTTGGTTTGTTTGTTTTAAGAGAAAGTCTTGCTATATATAGTCTAGGCTGCCCTTGAACTCACTGGCAATCCTCCTGCCTCAGCCTCCCAAGGCCTGAGCCACCACACCCAGCATATGTGCTACAGAGGAATGGAACCCACTGAGCTATTCCCCCACCCGGGACCTCTGTAATGGCTAAAATGTATTCTACTTCCTTAACAGCTCTTTCCTCCTCTCACTGCAAATTCTCTGCAATTTTTCTGAGAATTATTACAATCTCTCCAACACTCTCCTACCCTACAGAGTACTTAAGGTACAAATTTACACTAAATGTAGCTTCCTGGGCACGCAAGACATCTGAATCTCTCGGAGCAGCACAGTTCCTTCGAGATGCACTTCTTCCTCACAGCCTAGAATATAAATATAATTCACCACCCCATGAAATCTCTCGCCCCAACCAAGCTCCAAGGCCTTCAGGTCCAAGGGCACTACCCTTTCTCTGCCTTCCCCAAGCTGCTTGTCCTCTCTTCCTCCACATCCCAGTTCCTATCCAGCCCTAGAGCTTAAATGGACCACACC
>PVKB01007497.1:0-33689 GCA_004027205.1 Ctenodactylus gundi | reverse complement strand
CATCAGTGCCCTCTTCAATTTGTTGATTGTTTCCTTTGCTGTTCAGAAGCTTTTAATTTGGTATAATCCCATTTATTGCTTCTTTGAGTTACCTCACACATTTTGGTTGTTTAACGAGAATTCCTTGCCTATGCCTACATCTTCAAGTATTTTGCTAGCAAGTTTGATGTTTCCATGTTAATGCCTATGTTTTTGATCCATGTTGATTTGATTTTGGTGCATGCTGAAAGATGTGGGTCTAATTTCATTTTTGGTATGTGGCTAGCTAGATGCCATTTGTTACAGAGGTTACCGTTGCTCCAGTGCGGGCTTTGGGCCCCATGTCAGAGATCAGGTGGCCGAAGGCACTCAGGAATGTTTCTCTATCCTTCATTCTGTCCCATTTATCCACCTGTCTGTTTTTGTGCCAATATCATGGGGAATATTTTTATTACTGTTGCTTCATAATTTAATTTGATATCAGGTAGCATGATGCCTCCTGCTTTTGTTTTGCTGCTTAGGATTGTTTTGCCTTTTCTGGGTCTCTTGTTTTTCCATGTAAATTTTCTGATTTTTTTTTTTTTTAGTTCTTTGAAAAATGCTGTTGTTATCTCCACTGGAATTGCATTGAATCTGTATATCAGTGTAGATAGTATGTCCATTTTGAAAATGTAGTTTCTGCCTATCCAGGATTAAGGTATATCTTCTCAATTTCTTTTTTCAGAGCACCATAGTTTTAAGTGTAGAGGTCCTTCATTTGCTTCATTAGCTGATTTCCTAGGTATTTAATTTTCTTTGAAGTGACTGTGAATGAAATTGTTTTTCTGATCTCTTTCTCTGTGATTTTACTGCTTGATTTTTGTGTATTGACTTCATATCCTGCAGTTTGGCTGAATTTGCTTATCAGGTCTAAGAGTCTCTTGGTACAGTGTTTGGGGTCCTCTGTGTGAAGGAACTCATCATATGCAAATAAGGACAGTTTGACTTCTTCCTCTCCTATGCATGTTCTCCTTATTCCACTTTGTTGCCTGATCTCTCCAGCTAAGGTGCAGGGCACTGTGATCAATACAACTGTTGAGAATGGACACTCTTGTCCTGTTCCTGAATTGAAGGAAAATGCTTTCAGTTTTTCCCAATTTAGGATGATGTTGGCAGTAGGACCATCATAAATTGCTTTTATCAGCTTGAGGTAGGCTTCTTTTATGCCTGTTTTCATCAGAGTTTTGATTAGGAAGGGGTGCTTTTCTTTGATAAATGCTTTTTTGCATATGCTGAGATGACCATATGGTTTCTGTCCATGCTTTTGCTAATGTGGTACAGCATATGAACTGATTTGTTGCATCCCTGGATGATATCAACTCCATCATGGTGTGTGATTTTTTGATAATTTGTTACATTCTGCTTTCAAGTATCTTATTGAGAATTTTCACATCTATATTTATTCAAGAAATTAGTCTGTGATTTTCTTTCTCTGTTGGGTGTTACCTGGTTGCGGATAATGATGATACTTGGTTCCAGGATGCAGTCCCTCTCTTTCATTTTCAGAGGAGATTTTAAGGATCCTAGGCAATCATTTTTTCCTAAACTTCTGACAAATTTTTGCAGGGATTTCACAGTTTCTGGGCTTTTCTGTGTTGGAAGATAATTTATTACTGTCTCAGTTTCATCCCTGGTGGTTGCTCTATTCAGGGTTTTTATACCTTCCTGGTTGAACTTTTGTAATATGACAGATGTCAAGGAATTTATCCATTTCTGAGTTCTTGAAGTCATCCGAATGTAGATTGTCAACATAGTTTCTGGTTTTCCAAAATAGTTTTGCTTTAGATTTCTACAGTTTATGTTGTGATTTCAACTTTTTCATTTCTAGTTGCATTGAAGTGGATTCTTTCTCCCTCTCTTCTGGTGAGTTTGTCTAGAGGTTTATCAATCTTATGTGTCTTTTTGAAGAACAAAACCTCTTTGATTCATTGACCTTTTGTATTTTTAGTTTAGTTTTGATCTCATTATCTCTGCTTCCATTCTTATCATATCCTTCCATTTGCTACCTTTAGATTTGGCTTATTGTTGTTGCTATAGGACTTTGAGCTGCATCGTTCTATTGTTTATTTGAGATTGCTGTTTTTTTCCATATGTGCACTCATAGCTATAAATTTTCCGTTTAGTACTACTTTCATTGTGTTCCATAGATTCTGTTATACTGTGCTTCCATTTTCATTTGACTTTAGGAAATTCTCGATTTCTTTCTCGGTTACCTCTGTGACCCACTGCTTGTTCAATACTGTATTAGTTAGTCTCCATATATTTACATTTTTTTGCAGTTTCTTTTGCTATTTATTTCTACTTTTATTTATTTATGACCTGAAAGTATGCATTGAATGATTTCAATTCATTTTTATTTATTTAAACATGTCTTATGGTCTTTTTTGGAAAAAGTCCTGAGTGCTGCTAAGAAAAATGTGTATTCTGTTGACATTGGGTAGATAATCTGTAGATATCTGTTAAGTCCATTTGTTCCATGGTGTAACTCTGATGTTTCTTTGTTGAGTTTTTGTCTGTTGACCTGTTTATTTGTGAAAGTGGGGTATTGAATTCTCCTAGTGTGATTGTATTTGGGCCTATTTGGCCATTCATGTCCCATAGTTTCAATTGTATGTAACTGGGTGCACCTAAACTGGGTACACATATGTTTATAATTATAAGCTCTTCCTATTGGGTTGTTCCTTTTGACAGTACAAAGTGTCCATATTTGTCCCTTTTGATATGTTCTGGTTTGAAGTCTGCAAGTGTCTGTGAATAGGATAGCACTTCCTGCTTTCTTCCCGGACTCCAGTCGCATTTAGGATTAGTTTCTGTCCTTTCACTTTAAGTCTGTGTGCTTCTTTGGGGTTGAAGTATGTGTCTTGTAGACAACAAATGGTTGGGCTTTATTTTTCAATCCACTGTGTCACTCTGCATCTTTTGGTAGATGAGTTAAGACCAATAGTATTGAGAATAATCATTTTAAGATTTTTACTCAACCATGTCCTTGTCCTTTTCTTCTATTGTTGGCTACTTGGCTTTTCTTTTTTAGTTCACTTTCTCTTTAGATGTTTTCTTTCCTGTATGTTCATTGGTACTGCTCATCTCTCTGTCTCTCTCTAGGATTCTTTCAAGTATTTCTGCAATGCTGGGCTGGTAGTCCCAAACTTCTTTAAGGATTCTTGGTCATAAAACCTTTCACTTCTTAAATTTTCAGGGACAGTTATACTGGATACAACGACATGGTTTGACACTTGCTTTCTTTGAGAGATTGATTTTACTCCAGGCTTTCCTGTCCTTTAATGTTTGCATTGAGAAGTCGGCGGTAATTCACATGGGTTTGCCTTGGTAAAATAATGTCTGATTTTATCTTATTGCCTTGATATTTTGTCTTTGTGTTGAATTTCTGAGGTATTAATTATGATATGCAGTGGCGAGTTTCTTTTCTTGTTGAAGTTATTTGTTGGTGTACAAGCTTCTTCTGCCTGATTATTAATTTATTATCCTACATTCGGGAAATTTTACTACATGATTTCAGTGAATAGATTCTTTACACCTTCTGTGTCGTCTTCTTTCTTCTACATCTATAATCGTGACCTTGATTTTCTTTGAATCATCCATCAGCTGTTGTATTCAGCTATTTTGCTCATTCTTAATTGTGTTGTCCTGCCTTTTTAAAGCATTGGTTTTCTCTGACTTATTTTCAAGATTTGAAGTTCTGTCCTCACAATGTTCAAGGCAACTTCCCCTGCTTTTAAAGGAAAGTTTTGTTTCCTGAACTTCAGCTAGATTTCTTTTCAGATTTATTACTTCTCTATCAAAATGTTACTTCCTATCTTGCATTTCTTTATTTATCTCTGCCAAATTTTTATTTCCATCTTCTATATGCTCAGTAAACTTTGTGTCTCAGAGGCTGGTCTAAATTCACAGTGCACTATTTGGTTAGTAGGTTTATCTTTAAGCCTGTGGATAATTACTTACATTTTTTGAGAATGTCTTGTTTGAATTTACTGTTTACAGATACCAAATTGTGCATTTGATGTTTTCCCCCATTTTATTGATATATATACAGATGCATTACATAATGTTTACATTGATCTTGAGGATTTTCTAGGTATACATATCACTGCAAAATTAAAAATCCCCTCTCCATTTTCAACCATCCCACCCCTCCAACTCCCCTCCAATTCTCATTATTCTTAATTAGTTCTATCAAATAATTGTTATCTTGGTTTCTCAATATTTAACCTTAACCTTCTGACTCACTTCATTGAGCATGATGGTCTCAACTTGCATTTATTTACCTACAAAAACCTCCCATCTATCTGTCTTTATATATGCATAGTAACCCACTATGCATAAATACCACAATTTATGTATTTTGGTGTTTTCCACATTTTAGCTATTGTTAGTTTTGCTGTGTGTGTATCTATTATAAGTTGTTTCTAACTCTTTTGGGAAAATTCACAGAAGAGGTATCGCTGGATCAAAGGTAATATTTATTTTCAATCTTCTGAGAAACTTCCCTATTGCTTTCCATAGTGGTTGTATCAGTTTACATTCCCATCAGCAGGGCAAGAAGGTTTCTTTTTTCCCACAGCATTGCCCACACTGACTACTTTTTGTGTTCTTGATATACACCATTCTCGCTGGAGTCAGATGGTATCTTTGTAATGTTTTGATTTGAGTTTCGCTAATGGCTAAGGATGTTGAACATCTTTTCATGTATTTATTGGCTATTTTTATCTGAGAACTGCCTATTCATTTCCTTTGCTCATTTTTCAATCAGATCTTTGATTTTGAGAGGCTTACTTTTCTTTAGTTCCCTGTATATTTTGGTTATTAGCCTACTATCTGAGGTGTTGGTGGTGAATTTTCTTTCCCATTCCATCAGTTCTCTTTTTACACTGTTGATAATTTTCTTTGCCATGAACTTTTAAATTTAATATAATCCCATTTGTTAATTATGGGGGCTATTTCTTTTGCTTTTGGTGTTTTGGTAAGAAAGTTTTTGCCTACACTTTGTGTGTTCTAGATATTTGCCTAATTTGTCTGCATGGAGGGTCACAGTTTCTAGTTATTTTTTATTGCTGTGACTCAATACCTGATAACCACAAATTTAGGGGACGAAAATTCTTTGTATTTTATGGGTTTTTGCCTCCCATTTTCTCCATTATCGCCTTCTTTGTGCTCTGCTGCTGTTTTCAGTGACAAATTCTGTTGATGGTCTTATTTCCTTTCTGTATCTTCTATATACACTTATTTGTGGTTGCTATGGGATTAAAGAGAATATCTTAAACTTATTAAAATATGTCTTAAATTAATAACAACATTAATGGCCTGAAAATTCTACTCCTTTGCAGCATCTTTAATACCATGTTCTATTATTGTCACAAAATACATATTTGCATATTAAAATTCAACTAACACAATTTTACAGCTATTTTTACTATGTCTGTGTTATGCATGTGCACAAAATTCTCAAATTTAATGTAACAATTGTGCACCACATGTACAGAATTACAAAAAGAGAAAAAAGACATAGCGGTATCACCTTTGGATCCATAAATTAAAAATAATTATTGTAGAAAATAGAAAATGGTGGTACAAACCAAAAATCATTTTTTACAGCTGTTTATATATTTACTTTTATCAGAGTACTTCGTGTTTTATATAGCAAGTTTCTATCCAGCATACTTTCCTTACAACTCAAAGAATTTCTTGTAGCATTGTTCGTAGGAAAGGTCTGTTGGGAATAAACTACTCTGAGTTTTTTGTGTTGGTCAAAACTTCTTAATTTTTGATAATTTTTGATGCATATACAAATCTCAATTGACACTGTATTTCTATCAAAAATTTCAATACATTATTCAGCAACTTTCTGGCCTGCCGGATGTCTATAAAGAACTCTTCAAAATCTAGGTAGCGATCACTTGTGTATGCAAAAAACATTGACTTGTTGGTGTTTCACTGCATTAAATATAGTTGCTATGAAAGATTTTTCTTTCTAAGACTATAATCTAGATGAAAAAAATAAACATGATTCCAAATAATGGTCTTGGTAGGTAACCAACAAAGTGTGAGGGAAAATGAGATTTTTAGAATTTGGATTATTTCAAGAATGAAGAGTTTATGAATTATATCAAAGAATAATTCAGGTAATATTCCCAGTAATTATGTGGTACTGGACAAATTAGAATAATTTAATTTTAGTTTTAATAACAATTTTTTGTTTTCTCTCTTATTGTATCACTAAATATAAGTGCTCTCGTTAGTACAAGAAATGGTTTATGAATATTTAAAATATTTTAATTTTCTGTTTGGGCTTATAGATATTATCAATTTTTCTATGAATAATACTAAATTGCTAAAATATGCAACTGTATTGAGTTACATGAATTTTAAATAATGGGTATATTTTGAAATATTAATTTTTGAGTTTTTGTAATGCTTTGAATCCTGAGAACTAGTGTATTAGCTTAAATTTAAATTCCACAACACTAGGTACTACTTTGTCCTTAGAATGGCAGTATGTTGAATTAAGTAGCAAATATTTTTTTGTCTCTCTGGCAACTTCTGAGCAAGATAAGTTCTCATAACATTAGTTATTAAGCAATTTCATTTTCCTTTGCTCCTTACTGGGTAACTATAAATTAACAAGATGAATAAATCCATTTGTATTAATACGCGTGATTATTGTTTCATTAAGGGTTGTATAGGCAACACAAAATGCACAGAACCAGATAGATCTTGCTTTTCCAGTCTCTTGGTTTCCAGTTTTCTCTCTAAGAAAATAAGCTTTGATTATTTGGTCAAATCTGGTAAAGATAAATGATTGAGTTTAGAGAAATTTCAGTATTTACCAAGAAAATTGAACATATGCGATATGATATAGATGATTTATTTTTGTTTATTAAAACATTACTAAATTTATTAATATTATAATTTCAATGTAACATAAGCATTGTCTCATTTCATGTGCTGTCCAAGTGAATTACATTTTAAAAATAAGATTAAAAAGATCAAAACTTCACACTATCACATACCATATACCATATATGCCTACATGTGTGTAGGAGGTGGGTGGGTGTATTTTGTGTGTGTGTGTTAAGGGTAGAATAAGCAAAGTTTATGAATCCTTGCTGGAAATTGTTACATGACTAATATACAAAAAATTTAAAATGTGTGTTTTATTTCTTTTCAAAGAGCAAACTCTTCTGTAAACACAAAGCAAGTCCCTTTCATTATTGAAATATTGAATAACCTCTGGACTTCTGGAATACAATCAAGTCATATTTGCAAAGTTCATTATTTTTTGAAAAATAGTGTTCCTGATAATCATTGCTTTTATTGCTGTATTTTAAAAATCAGATGAAAATATTTCAACGTTTTTGTATTTTATCATTAAGAGGAATTCTCATAGGCAATTATAAAATTCTGCTTCACCTTTTTTTTTGCCCTATTATATAAATCATGGCTTTATCTCTTTTAACGAACATTGAACATTTCTCACTACATATTTACCACTTCTCTCCTTTCTGAAGGATTTCATTTCTAGTGGTAGGACAGAATAAAAGTCCACTGCTCCTAAAGGTCTTAGCTTGTGCTATGAAATATTTCTGACAAATTTATTGTCTTTATGAAAAATTATGATATTAAAAAATTTGCATTTGCCTAGTAGTACTTATTCCTTTTCACACATGCAAAGAGGTTATTGCAATACACTGCAGGAAAACCAGAACAGGAATGTACTTCCCAGATTTTCTTTCTTTTAATGATTCTTTTCTTATTCTCTATGAATATGAGTTCAACTTGGAAAATCGTTATGGAACATATACTTTCTCAAGTGCTTATTCCTTTAGAAATTATGGTAATCAATGAAGAACTCAATCTTTTTGTTGCATAAATATCAGAAAAATTGAGAAAGGCAAAATGTTATTGGTGTGTTGAATATCATAAGATATGAAAATTATTATCTATGATATTACTAATTTTCAAAATTTCTCAGAAAGAATGTGTTTCATAATATGGAATGTGATAGCAGGCTTTATTCTGAGACAGGTTACTAGCATTCACAGGGACTAATATATATATATATATATATATATATATATATATATATATATATATATATATGCAATTTTATCACTAGGACACCTAGTTCTTAAAATCATAAGACGATTTATAGATGTTAGGACATCACAAGGCAGGAAGGTATAGAAGAATGTACTTCATATACTTGAGGTAATAAATAACTATCCTGCAGCGAACATCACATTCAACCAGTATAAAGCTGAAAAAACTTCCTCTAAGATCATCAGCATAACAAATATGCCCATTTTTTCTCTTTGCATTCCAACATAGTAATGAAAGTCTTAGTAATTAAGCAAAAGAACTCAAAGACGCTGGTGGTTTGCATCTGGAATGTCCCCTAAAAGTTTATTCATGTGGATGTTACAGCTTACCTATGGGAACATATGATGTTAGAAGATTGTGGTCTGGTCTGGAGGTATGGATTATGGGCATGTGGTGGATTATAGGTGTGTACTGGAAGACAGGCACGTTGTAGATTACAGATTACAGGAATGTGGTGGATAAGGGATCTAAACCTGAAAAGGGAAGAGCACTGAGTCTCAGCCTGGAAGGAATGGGTCACTGGGGCAGGTTCTTGAAGGGTATACGCTCTTCTTCCCTTCCTTCTGGAGAATGGCTTCCTGTTTGCAATGCTGTGGGGAGCTGCCTCCACCTCCACCTCCACCATGTGATTCTACTGTTGCCAGGTGCCCATGAACGGACTGTCACCCTAGGAAACTGTGAACTAAAATAAACTTTTTTTTTCTTAATTTGTATAGGTTAGGTATTCTGTCACCACAATGAAAATGTAGCTGAAACAGGTATGTAAAGAGCTCTGTCTCCTCTTCTGGCCTCACCATGTACTTTCACCAGTTTAAACCATCTGTCCACTTGAGAATGGATTGACTGACTCTCTGAAACTATAAGCTAAAATAAATATTGCCTCCTCAAGGTTGTGGATATCAGCGATTCTCTCCTAGCAATGAAAAAATAACTAAGACAGAAATCCTAATCAGAAAGGAAAATGTTAAACTGTCATACAAGCTCATAAAAGCATTAAAATGTGTCCTCATCCACTTGATCTCCTGAATCTGGCACTGAGAGGTTTAGTTCTTCCCCAACATCAAAATGATCATGAAAAGATAAATGTTTTGGATCAAATCAAGTCATCAAAGTAGCTACAACAGCACAAATAAAAACCCTCATGAAAGAAGACTTCCAGAACTGCTGAAATGTGTCAAGAATGATGGCATAAGTGTGTCTCAAATTAGAAAAAGTTTTTGAGGGATGTTAATGAAAATGTGTCATTTATTAAATAAATCCTTTATCTTTTTTTTTTTTTTTTTTTGAGACCATGTCTTCCTCTGCAGTATCTCTGGACCTGATCTGACTGTGTAGCCTTGGCTGGCCTCAAAGTCACAGCAAAACTCTTGCCTCAGCCTCCTGACTGCTGGGATTAAAGGCGTGCATCATCATGCCTTTACTTATGTGGTGCTGGGGACTCTAACATAGGGCCTTGTGCTTGCTAGGCAAGTGCTCTAACCACTGTGTTATTCCTCCAGTCCCGCAAAAATTCTTTTAAATTTAAATAGTCACTGTATTTTAAAAACCATACCTGTGTACTATAAACTACCTGAAAAGGAGAGTAAGAAAATAATTCCACTTCTGACATTTCAAATAGAATAAAAAACTTAGGAATAAGTTTATCAACGGAAGAGAAAACTGTCTAAACTACATGCTATAAGACACAGATGAAAAATTTACAAAAGGCTCAAAACCTGGAAACATATTCTTCAGTGACTTAATATTGTTATAATACTCACGCTAACCAATGTTATCTACAAACACAAAGAAATTTCTACCAGCATCCTAAAAAATTTTCTCATGGAAAAAGGAAAACCACTCTAAATTCATGAACAGCTAAAAAATTTCAACAGCCATAGCAATTTCAAGAAAGGAAAATCAGTAGAGGCTGACTTCCAGCTTTACCGTAAAGCTATAGTTAAAAGACAAACAATATGGCATCAGTGTAAAAAGGACACACATAAATTAATGAAACAGAATTCAAAGCCCCAAACAAACTTATGTTTGGAAAAAAGCATCAGGAATACACAATGGGAAAACAATAATCTCTTCCACAAATAGTGTTGAGAAATCTGGAAAGTAAAGAAGCAGGATCCTTGTCTTATATCTGCATAAAAATTAGTATAAAATGTATTAAAGACATACATGTAAGATCTAAAATTATAAAACTGAAAAAATTATAAGGGAAAAATTCTTGACATCGCTCTTAGAAACTTAGATGTGACATCAAAACCACTGACAACTAAAGCAAAAATGGAGACCTGACACTTCATCAAACTCTAAAGCTTCTATTTAGCAAAAGAAGCCACACCATGAAGACATACCCAATGGAACTGGAGAATATTTTTTCAAGTCATATATCTGAGAAGAGGGTAATATCCAAAATACACGACTAACTCAAACAACTATTTATTAAAAAATCCAAATATTCCAACTAAAATACAGGGAAATACAGGATCGGGATATGCATGTTTCCATAGAGGTTATGCAAACAAGCAGTAGGTATGTGAAAATGTGCTAAGACCAATCATGAGAGGAATGTGTACCCAAGGGGCAGTGGCACATAAGTTTGTTATAGCAAATAAGGATGCAGAGGAAAGGAAAACCTTGTACAATATCCATGGGAATAAATGAGTGCAGCCGTTAAGAACAATAGCACAGCGGGTCCTCAATTGCTTGAAAATGGTTCTTGCCTCTCTACTGTTATTTTCATAGAACAAAGCCAGATAAGACCTTGCCTACTCACAAGCTCATGGAATAGGAAACTCTGCACTAACAGTTATGTTTTATATTGTCCATATTAATTTACACTATTTTTATCAGATTGATAGAAAAACAAAAACACATCCACTATATCCTATGAACTAATTAGGACATATAAACTGATTTCAATTAAAAATGATCTAAGCAACTTATATGTCGAGATTTTATTTCTGATCATAAAGTCTCTAATTATAAATTTCATCAACAGAGGGCATTGTAGGTTTATTTTGTGGCGTTTTTTGGTTGCTCTATACCTTTTAATTATAGCTTCCTTACAATTGCAAGTGTACCATATTATCCAGAATCAAATAAACAAGTGAGAATTTGCATTTGAAAATATGCCATAAATAATCAATAATCAATCTATGATGCCATAATTCACAGGTTATTACATACAAATTACTGTAATATTTGGTTTAGAACACATTATATAAAATTATTCTTATGGAAGTTAATATAACCAGACCATATTTACTTTATAAATTGAAAATAGAAGGAATAAAACATATATGTACATATATTGGTAAAATCTAATCCAAGACATTTTTGTTCTACCGTATCTTGTGTTGTAATATAATGCTCCATATAGGTAAAATACATAGATCATGTGATTTAATGATAATGTTCATGATAATGTATTTTAAGTGACATTGTTTTACTTCCAATCAGAATAGAAACTTACCTCATGTGACAATTTAACCTGTAATCCTTTTACTAAGAGAAAGAAGTACATTTCCAGTGCAAATTTAGAATTTAACAGTTTGTTATGTGTCTCATTGAAAATTTTAAGTGCTAACTCAAAAGTTTTCTAAATAGAGTTTTCTTCTTATTTATAATTGATTTATAATGAAAACATCAAAGTTTGATAATTGTTCTTACTAACTATGAGAAATCTAAACACAATATGTCTTTTTTTGGCAATATCTATACTGGAGTTGTCTTAAATAATCAGGCTTACCGTTTAGTTTATAGTTTAGGTTAGGTTAGATTGGTTAGTTTAGTATCTCATTATGTAAGACAGGCTGATCATGAGCTCAGTCCTTAGCCCACAATGGAATCTCCAGTACTGATGTCGCAGGGGTGCACCACTGCACTTGTATTAGGACGGTTTACTTTATTTTATTTTTATTTTATTTAGAAGTATGGTGCGTGCGTGTGTGCGTGTGTGCGCGTGTGTGAGATGCCCCTACAGAACTGTGTATAACAAAAAGTGAGATAAATTGGGAAATAAGAAAACTGCTAAACATTTCCAGAAAGGTTTCAAGAAAATTTGTCCACTAGTTCATATAAACTCAAAGACTGATCAAGTGCATGTTCTGTTCAGGGAACCGTGATGGGTGATAGGAATAGAGTAGTGAAGAAAGGAGACAAAAATCCTTTCCACAAAACCTTGTATTCCACAAGAAAATATTCACAGATCCCAGGCTTATATTGTTCATGCTATCCTATACTTTTGAGGAAAATGTAATTAAACAGTGTTTTAACAAAAATCACCTCTTAGTGAAGAGGGAATGCTTTCTAATGATTCTATGGCAGCTAACAAACTCTGCTATAAAATCTTGGAAAACAGAGCACAATCTGTAAATGTACAACTAAAAGAAAATTAAAGAATAGATCATAAATGTATAAAATATGGACTTTATTAAATTAAAATATTACCCAATATATTTTATGACAGAAATATACTGATCATATAACATCCATAGGTATAATGAAAACCAAGTTTTATTATGTTAAAAGATGTTGATAATAAGTATTGCTAAATTTTGGCAGTCATTTCTGTTTAACAAACAAAATTTAAGAGCTTTCAAAGCTTGGGGTTGAAAACTAGGTCCTTAATATTTAACAGATTTTAGAAAAATAAATGAAGCATCTGTAACCGTGATGCACTTCAGGTATAACCTAAACCAGGAGCAAGACTGGCATGTTTCATTGGGACAATTATTTAACATTGGCATATAAATTCCAGTAAGTTTTGCAAGACATAACCACCCAGAAAATCTTTTAAAATCTATGTTAAAATAAAACTCTTGTAATTAATGAGTTTAGTGAAGTGCCTAGATGCATAATGAATGGATGATTTGAACGCTTTTCCATATACAGATAATAACTAACTACAAAATATAGTGGAAAAATCAAATACACAATTGCAAATGGAGCACAATAAAAAGTACTCATAAAAATCTGGTTGAAAAAATCACAAACATCTCTGGAACAGACACAAGATTTACATAAATTTGTTTTGAAAATAACATACTCCTGGATAAGTAAACTTCAAACATGCCAAATATGTTTCTCACTTTTTCATTGTTCTAACACAATAGCTGATATCCACAAGTTAAGGAAGGAAATTCTGTGGTTCTATAGCTCCCATATTCAGGAGGGCTCAATTCATTCAGAGTTAACTGTCAAAAAACAGAACTGAGGCATAGAACAGATGCTCCTGGGTTTGCAAGAGAAAAGACAAGGCGTGGGGACACCCCAGGACAGGAGTAAACCCTTCCAGACCACACCCTCCGTGATCTTCCGCGCCATCAGTAATCTGCCACACTCTCGGTAATCCATCCTCACAAACAGGATGGTAAATCCATAGATAAGCCACAACATGCAAATACACGAAGCATTCCACATCCAAGTCAAAATATTTCTCTTTTTTGACATTTTATTTCTTTTCCCCCACCATTTTATTAATAAATATATGATACATAATGCTTACAATGAACTTGAGTATTTTCTGCACATATATATCACATGAAGTTTATAATCCCTTCCTGTTTTTGATCCTCTCACAGCCTCCATCTCCCCCCAACTCCCACTATCACACCCACTTGGTTCTACCGAATGCCTGTGTTCTGGATTTCCCAAATAACAGAAACCATTCAGTATTTAACATATTTCAACTTCTGTGTCTGACTCCTTTCACTCAAATCACCACTCTTTGGCTCAGTTTCCCACCCCCAGAATGAGTCACAGGGGCCATATCTTGTAGCCTCTTCTCTGACTTCATCAGAGCCCTCTATTGAGATATTTGCCAGAAGTTCTTTTTTTTCCTATATCTTACTATATCTTTGTTAAGATTCTTTAACCTGGCCTCACCTACCTGTCCACATAAGAAAAGAACTGTAACAATGTAATTTGTAAGACTAGAAAATGTGAGAAAGTGAGAGAGAAGTTAAGTTTCAGATGCCTTAGCTGAGTACTGAATGGTAAAAGTTTGTACATTCAAAAGACCTTCAAGTGATCATTATATCCATCAGTTTTCACAGGATAAGTTTATACCAAAGAACAAATAAGTGAATTGCTACAATAAATGAGCTTAAATCTATATCAAATTGCTAAATTAAATGAACTTAAATCTATATCACGTAAGTATGCTACATTTAAAGCAATAGATATAATGGGATACTTTCTGAATATTTTAATTTTCATATTTTAACTACTTACTCACCTTTCACTAATTACTAACATTTTACCAGGTATATTCTATGATTTCATCTACCTATTCATCTATAAATACATGCAAACATATTTTATAGATTTTATATCAATTCCCCATGTTGGGTATCATTATTGTACTTTGCAAATTAATATATTAGTGCAAATAACAATTATGTGGAGAAAATTCACAGATTTTCAGAAACAGCTGGTAGGACTATTTTAGAAGTATACCAATCAATTGATTCAAATACCAGTCTATTTTTACTGCTACACTTTCTATTTTCTCCATGTTTTTTAGTACTTCTCTCTCTATCTCTCTCAAAAATTCTTTCAAGTATTTTATGCAATACTGGGGTAGTGGTCACACATCTTTTTAGGGATTCTTGGTCATGAAAAAATTTTTACTTCTCCTTCAATTTTCAGGGATAATTTTGCTGGATGCAACAACCTGGGTGGACACTTGCTATATTTTAAAGCTTGAAAGATTTTGCTCTGGGCTCTCTTCGCCTTTAATGTTTGCAATGAGAAATCTGCAGGAATTTGAATTGGTTTGCCTTATCAGAATAAAGCCTGTTTTTCTGCTTTTAGTATTTTCTCTTTATGTTGTATATCTTAGGCTTTGATTATGAGATGTCTTGGTGAGTCTATTTGCTGGTTGAGGTTATTGGGTGTTGTATAGGCTTTTTGTACCTGAAAATTAATTACTTTTGCTAGATTTGAAATTTTTTCTTCTCTGGTTTCACTGTATACATTCTTTATGACTTTGGTGCTGTATTCTGCTCTTTCTCCCACATCCATAATTCACGGATTGTTTCACTTTGAAATATCCATCAGCTGCTGTGTCCAGCTACTTTGCTCATTTTTAATTTTGGAGTCATGCCTAATTACAGCATTTGTTTCCTCAGCCTTGTCTTCAAGGTCTGAAATTCTGTTCTGACAATGTTTCAGTCAACTTCCCCTGCTTTCAAATGTATCTTTTTATATTCTGAATTTCAGCTAGATTTCTTTTTAAAATTTCCACTTGTCTATTAAAATGTTCCTTCATATCTTGCACTTCCTAATTAACCTCAGACAGCATTTTATTTGTGGCTTCTATATGCTCAGTAAGCTTTGTGTCCATTAAGACCACTATTTGATTAGTAAGTTCCTCTTTAAGCCCAGTGATCAATGGTTGCATTTCTTTGTTCAACTCATTTATTTGCTTTTTTATTTCCGTCCCTATGAGTTCCACTATTTCAGAACTCATGACTTCAGTTTCTGCGGTCTCAGGCATGTCTGTGTGTATCTTGTTGCCTTGTCTTTCCATGTTTCTGCTGTTGAGGGATTTCAGTTGATATATGTAGCTGAGAGGCTTCTTTGAATGGTATGAGGGTGTGTGTAGGAAGCCTAAATTCCTCCAATTTCTATGCTAGGAGTAGGCAGTAAGGGAGGAGCTAACAGCCTGATGGCCTCTGAGGTGTCTTGATCACCCCAGTCCCCTCAGAAAAGTTCTCCCACCTGTCCTGGCTTCCCTCCCCGAGGATGGGGCTCTCCACTCTCTGAGCTGCTCCCACTACATCTAGCCACTCAGGAGATTGGCAGGAGAGAACTCCTCTTGATAACTGTCTTTTCTGCCAGTTTTTTTCCCTAGGCACTGTTTAAGAGTGACCACAAAAACCCTGATGCGCTCTTCTGAGCTTTCTTTTACTCTAATCTGTTCAGTTTCTGGCTATTTTTTTAAATGGCTCCTGCTTACATCATTGCCTATTATAGCTTCTGAGTGCTACTTCTGATTTAGGATCCAGGAGGCCTTCCCTATAGGAATTTCACAGTGTGTTTTTAGTATACACTACCTACAGAGGCTGCTGTCAATTTCCACTTCTCCTGGATCCACGCTGAACTTGGACAGAGGTTGAGTTCTTCACCTTTCCCTTCATCTGTGGATGCCAGCATCTCCAGGCCACACTCAGTCACCTGCTGTTTTCCTACACTTCTTAGATGTTTTCAAGATCTCTAACATTCCTGTGGCCTTCTTTCAGTTGTTGGATGACTCCTTCCTCTCCTATCTCAGTCAGAGGTTCTGGGCTCCAAACTGGCTTTCCTCTGTGGATGCTGGCAGCTCCCAGCTCTTTACGGTCAACCTGGGATGGCATCCTAGGCTGGTGTTTTCTCCCCCACTTTCCATGTTTCTTTGGGATTTCTGATCTTCTCCTGGTCTCCTTTCAGTTGTTGGGGCATTCTTCCCTCTCCTAGCTACGTCGAACAGGCAGTATTTGATAATAGTCGTAACTTATATGGTTCCAGGAGGAGAAATTGTGCAGCTCTGTTACTCAGCTGCCATCTTTCCAAGCCATGATATTTCTTACTTAACTTCCAAAAGTATGTGTTTACCTCCTTATGCAAAATGCATTTAATTTAATTCTAAGAGTTACCAAAGTCTTAGAAGTTCCCCAACTGCTAAAAAAACTTAAGTCCAAAGTCTCCACTGAGACTCAAGGCAATCACTTAGCGGTAAGGCCCTGTGAAAATCAAAGAATAGTTAAACACTTCCAACATGCAATGACACAAGATAAATGTTCCCATTTCAAAAGTGAAGAATAAGAATGTAGAAGACAATCAGACCAAAACATTTCCAAAAGCAAGCAGGGCGAATACCAGATCCTGCAGTTCCACAGAGTCTTATAGCTCTTTTACATCCTGTAGTAGCACGTCTAGTACAAGTGCAACCTCGGCTGACATGTGAGCTCCAAAGTCTTTATTTGCAGTTTAGTCACTTTTTTTGTTCATGGGACACAGTACTTGGCACCCACCACTTAAGGGAGAGAAGACTTATTTTAGCTTACACTGTCAAGAGGTCTCAGCCACTCGTGGGCAGTTGGCAAATGCAGGAAAGATCTGGCAGATCATAGCTACTCACGATGATGTAAGAAGGATCAGGGCTTTGAGAGAAGCCGTGGAAGAGTATTTCCTTCTAGACCATACCTCAAGTGACCTGTCACAACCTCAGTGAACCATGACAACCTCAGTAATCTATCCCTTCTGACCAGGCCCCACCTCCCAACTGAAAGTGAAACGCATAGAGTATCCACAATATCCCCTAACACGAGGCTTTTGGGAGACATTCAAGATGCAAATCACAGAACTAAGTTTTCCAAAACTGAGATATATGTTACCCTAGGTCTGACTAAAATCCCAATAGAATTGCTAAAACTTGAGAAAATAATTTTTAATATTCACTTGGAAGTTTTTTAAAAATGACATTACCAAGATGTTTTTAATAGAAAAATAAAGGAAACTTCCTTGTATTTAGTCTATGAAATGATTATTTTCTAAAACTGTGATGGTAGAATAGGAACATATCAACATAGAAGATAATAAAAACAGAATGTAGCAGAGCCAAAAGATCTTTCTTTCTTTCTTTCTTTCTTTCTTTCTTTCTTTCTTTCTTTCTTTCTTTCTTTCATAAAACAGCATCTGGCTTTGTAGTCCAGAGTTGGTCCTGAGCTCACCATGGAGCACAGGCTGACCTTGAACTCAAGGCAATCCTCCTGCCGCACACTCTATGTGCTAGCATTACATGTGTGTGCCACCATACTTTCTAGGCTAGTGCTTTAATTGTCGACCTGTTCCGGTAGCCTACCAAAGGTTTTAAACATTTATGGTTGATCAAAAAGAAAGTGCCTGCAAATCTGAGACAAAGGAGAAAAAATTGCATTATAATGACATTGTAAAGAAGTAAAGTAGTTTACATCAGAACAATAGAAAAGATGGCTTGAAGGCACTTTAGGAATTGGCCTGACCTTACTGTTTGGAAGAACAAGGCTTTAAAAGATTTTGTTCTGAGAAGAGAGCCCCAAGGTACCATCAAGGGTCACCTAGTAAAGATTTTTTTTTTTACCACATTGAAAGATGCGGTAACCATGATGATCTATGAGGGACAGGATATTGCTCAAGCCAGTGGCAGACTTTGCTATTATCCACATGGTGCTGGCTTTACAGGTATGCAGAATACAAGAGTCATTGGGTCAAGAAGGCTGTCACCTAGATTGCATATGACTTGAGGGATCAGAATGCATGGCCATCAGAGGACAGTGTATGAAGCTATGAGAATAAAACTAAAAGTTCAGTGGAAACCCTAAATATCTGAGATACCTGTAAGATGATACTTGATGTTTTCTGAGGAAAGCCACAGAAAGTGATGGGAGTCACTTTGAGAGACAGGCTATCACTTTTGCACTATGCAATGCCATAGTGGCAGAACCATCCAACCCTTTTGGAGTTAATATTTTGCTACAACTTGCTCTACATACTGGACATGAAACTGTAGGATTTATTGTTTGTTTAGGCAGGTTTTGATCTTGTTTTCTTTCTATCCCTTTGAATACCCCTATTTCCCTCCTTTGAAATCAGAATATTTACACTGTGTCATTGGAAGTACTTAACTTTATTTTAATTTTTACAAGATCTCACAACATAGTTTGTCTTTAGTCACAGAGGAGACTTTGAACTAGTAATTTTCAGCAATGCTGGATACCATAATGTAATCTCCCAGTAGTTTCTTTAGCTATGATTTGTGAGTTTGTTCACAGTACATACTAGTTCAAATTTGAAGAGACTCACTGTTTCTGTAGGTCTCACAAAAGCATGCAGTGCAGGCCAGTGCCATTTAGATAGCATTACATAAAGGATACAACCTGTGTGGTAAACGTTGTAAGGAGAGTGGTAGCCTCTATTGGATTATGAGAGTTTCCTCAGGCACTGTTGATACTTTGTTACTTGTAGGGGTCTCTAGCTCTGGCTGTGCCAGTAGTCTTGAGAAACCTAAAGTATCTGTCTTCTGACAACACAGTGATATAGGTGAGATGCTTTATGGAAACAGGGGATGGTAGAAATCACAGTATCTCCTCTGTGGTGCTCACACCGAGTCTTGTCAACAAGGAATACTTTTTCAAGATGCTGGTGTAATAAGCGTGAGTAGAGTGTTAATCTGGGGGCAGTAGTAAGTGACATAATTCTCTCTCCTGATTCAGTGGGCAGGAGTTCAGAACCTCCCGTGCCCATGCACAGCTGAGCACAGGGCAAAAGCAGGGGTTGTTCTCCCCCAGATGTCAGTTCTTCCAGATGTATTGCCTGGCAGAGATCGAGGAGTAATGGGTCATAACTGAGCAAAGAAAACTATTATCTGAAATTCTCTCACGTACCTGCAAGTGAGAGTGGGGCACAGCTGTCACCAGGCACAGTTTCTCTTTGGACCATCTTACAGTGTGTATCCAAGCAGGACAGGGAGAAAGCCAGCGTCAAGGCATTCCTTAGGATTGTCTCACCACATACGTGTAGTAGGGGAGAACTGGGTCCACAGAGTTCTTTTCCAGTGTTGTTAGTGACAGGTCTCACTGTATAACTCTAGGGGAAAAGTGAGATGGAATCCACATGATACTTGCCTACAGCCTTGTCCCAAGCGTGTATCTTTTCATGAGTTTGGTCTCAGGGGAACTGCCCTCGATTCTAGGCTCAGGAGTCTGGTGTCCTTCATTTTCTTTCATGTTACAGTACCTACCCCGCGAAGTTCATTGCTCTCAGTGGGCTTGAATCAGAGTTACTTTATTAAGCCAGGCATAATTAATGAAGAAGCCACCCATGGAGCAATTGTAGCGAAATATCAGTCAAGCCCAAGAGATGAGACTACATAGGAATTTATGGCTCTTAAAGCAATCCAAGTTCAATCAGTAAGTTCCTTCTCAAAAACGTTCCTGGCTACAACATGCTGTGGATTCAGTGGGAGATGATATAATTGCTTTTCCAAAGCCACGGTGCTGTGAAGATTTTGGGTTACTCCTGTAGATAGGATGCAAGTCCACAACTTTCAAAGTGCTAGGGTTTCCTGCATGCACATAGGCAACTTGCTGGGCCTCTTTTTCACCATTTTTTATTCCCTTGTAGAGCCATGGTGTCAGTCCTGGATATCTCGTTTCCTTTGCCGTGCTTCTGTCCTATTTTTTGCTTGTTCATGCATCTCTTGTTTATTTCTTACTTATGGAGAATTGTACGAGTACCTGCTGCTTCTATTCAGGCATCCAGATATCTCACTAAATGTTCTTAAAAGTCAATTTGGAAAAAATAAGCACCAAAACTTTAGACCATTAATATTGTTGCAGTTCTATGCCTGAAATGTATCCAAATATATTCACAGATGAAGCTAAAGGTGAAAATCAGAAATCGCCATTTCTTTTTTATTTAGAAGTAAACAACTGGAGGTATTGAAACATCTGTGAGTTGATGATCAGGAAATATTATCTACCCACTAAAAAGCACATTTAAAAATTATTTAACAAGATGGGACATGACGTCTCCACAGAGTACATTTGAGCTTTTGTCTACAGCTTAAACTAACAAGTAGGATTGCTGGGTTGTAAGATAAAATTATTTTCTGTTTTAAAATAAAATGTATTTGCTAAATTGCCTTGCAAATAGTTTTGCTAACATACCCAAATCTACAGTATTTGAAAGAATATAGATCTTTAAATGCACTTGGAATTGATTTTCATACTGACGTATGGATCCATTTTTTATGACTGCACAGAATGTTTTATTTGGGGTTGATAAGATAGGCAAGTTTGAATTTTTCAACTGCAAATATATAACCATGTTTTCATGAGTTTTTCTTTGAGTCATCAATTAAGAAAATGTTAAGTTCTCAACAATGTGGTGAGCTACAGGCAGCAATGCTCACATAACACTCACGAGATCCACAGGTTTGCAGAAGTGGCATGAGAAAAAAATGACGAATGAATAAGGAAAATGTGACGTATATACATGGTGAAGTATTACTCTGACTTTAACAGGGATAAATTTCAGTCATTTGTAAAAACGTAAATGTATCTTGGTGCCGTAAAGCTAAGCAAAATAAATCAGACACAGAAGTTTAAGTGTTGCATTATTTCTCTTACATGGAAACCCATAAGATAAAACATTCAAAGAGAAACATAAAAGAGAGATAATAGGCAACAGGCAGCGGGCTTTTTGGAGGTGGGAGTGGGATCTGGTGATGGAAGGAGCTGGGAGGGCCAGGAGAAGTGAGAGTGATTAAGATGCGGTATGTATATGCACTAATTCCCCAAGCTGGGTGCAATTGTGATGTACTGCAAATATATACTAACAAAGATACAGGAAAATATTGCAATGCAGGAGGGAAACATGAAGGAGACACCCACTAGATGAATTTCAGTATCACACATATTTAGAAAAAGAAAGAAGGTTTCTCTTGTTTTCTCTCTTGATCCTGGAACTGCCTATAGCCCAGGTACAGAAAATATGCCACCTCCCAAGATCTAACCCTTTAAGGGAAAGTGTTGCATGTGCAGTGGCTGCTGGGCTGACACTGGTGCCCACTTGAGCAACTACTACCCATTGCTGACTTGTCCTAAGACTGCCTAATGGGAGATGAAGCCCATGCAGTGAGATATTTGTAAGAAAAGGCCTTCTCAGGTCAGGGCACTTAGAACACTGCAAGACAGAGAGTTACTCAGAGGGCAATGACGAATTAGAACTAGCATGCCTTAGGGACAGAAGGGAACCAAGGAAAGGTCCTGGCCTAAGAGACAGAAGGGAATCAAGGAAAAGTCCTGGACTTAGGGACAGAAAAGAACCAAGGAAAGGTCGTGGTTAGGGAACTGGGACCAGATATTGAGAGATCTTTAGGTCGATGAGAGTTTCAGGAGTGTGGAGCAGCTGCGACTAGAGTGATCCGTGGGTAGAGAAAAGACATTGAATTATTGTCAGAGTAGACACTGTCTCACTGTCTTTCAAAGCATCAAACTCTGTGCCACTGTGGGATCCTTTCACCAGTCACTCTTTAAATGCCAATGAGCTCAGTGCCTACCACCCACCAAAGGCTCTTGGAATCTGAACCCCATGGGATAATTTCTCTTATTATCCTCCACATGCCACTGAATTCCAAAAAGAAGTTCCCTCTTTGAGAGACCCGTGAACACCAAAATTTGTGGACTGGCTAGAGAATCTGTTTTGCATAGACAGAGTGTTTGGCTGGTCAGAAGGCTGGAGAGGAGCAGCATGATTATGTGAGGAGCCATGTGCTCACCTGAAATGTAAGCAGCTGCAGGGATTATCATGCAAGGAAGGGGACAAAAATTGAGGAAGCTTCTCCAGAGATCAGGAGAAGATTGGGGACTTGACCAGTCCCACCATGACCACACACACTCATAGAATTGAAGGTTTCTGTTCACAAGACAGCTGAAACCTCACAGATCCCTGCCTGCACCGGGAGCCAGAGGCAGTCTTGGCAGTCTGCCTGCATCCCTCGGCTTTTTCACTCCCTGATAGGGAAGAGAACATGTAGTTGGAGGGGAGCCAGCTTAAACACTGGTTGACACACCCGACCTCCTACACACAGCCACAGAGAATTGGAGCTCAGCATCCCACAACTGTTACAAAAATGAGGTCCCTTCATTTTCAAATAAGGAGAAAGTACACACTAGACAAATTCTGACTGTAGCATAAATGAGACTGGGAAGCTTTGTGTGTGTGTATGTGTGTATATGATAATTTTCTTTTCCTTCTTCCATCTGGTATTACTTTTTGAAGGAGCTGGGGTGTTGTTGCTGCTAAGATTGGAGAAGTCCTTGCTATTGCTCTTACAAATTTGCACTAGGTTTCCTCATGTCAAGAGTTGTTTTGTAAAGTTAACTATGCCAGCTATTTGGTTTCATCATAAATGAGTCCCAGCCTTCTTGTGTCCTCTCCATTTCATAGTTGCTTGGCTTCAAGACAGAAAGTGCATGGTGGGATATAGGCCGGTAGATGAGAACTGCTCATCCCATGGTGAAGCAGAGAGAGGGAAAGAGTCCAGGACAAGAAAGCACTCTTCCAGGTCATGTCCCCAGTGCCCTATCTCCAATCAAGCCCCACTTCCTAATAGCACTTTCATCTTTGAACTCATAATGGATGAATCCACAGATGAGTATAGCACCCAGATGAACCAATCACTTTCCAAACACATAAGACCTTGAGGGTCCATTTTAGACTTAAATCACAACATTTTGCCCATGATCTCCAAAAGATTGATGTTTATCTCATGTAAGATGTATTGACACCATCTCTATGTGTTGTCAGATTCCTAACAGTTTTGGCTTTGCTAATATGACAAAATAATACAATAAGAAGGAATTAGATTAAAACAAGTCCAAATCCCAGCATGGCAAACATTACATGTTGCAGCTCTGTATCTGGCCCATAGGCAAAGTTGTGGTATTCTCTCCAAAGAGTTTAGGTGGCTCTGTTTCCCTGGCATTGCCGGCTGTACTGCTCCTGGCCTCTGTCTTGGAGTAGCTTTCCACATTGTCTACAACTTGACCTGTCCCCCCATAAGGATGGAGTTCCTGGAATCTTCACCTTCCGGGGCTCTTCACTCTGCTTTCAGTTACATTTTTATAACTTCACACACTAACTTCTCTAGTAGAAAACCTAGTGTGATTTTGTAAGAGTGATAGCAAGGATCTCCAGTCTTAGCAACAACAACCACACCCCTCTGGTTCCTTCAAAAAAAATAATAACAGATGAAAGAAGGAAAAGAAAAATATTAGTTGACCTCCTAGGCCTGCTTCTGAGATCTGGATGAAAGTCTCCAAACCGTATAACTCCCGAGTGCCCGAATGGCTAAGAAATGTGAAATGAATAGGGCCCCCTTCTCATGAAAAAGCTTTACAATTTTGCCCTTCTGAGCCACAGAATGATGAGGTTAGGCTATTGTTCCTATGTTCCTGATGCAAAGTACTTGACCTCTTTTTACCTCCAATCTTTTCAGTAACCACACTCTCCAAGGCCCCATCTTTGCAAGTACTTTCTTTCTGTTGACTGTGCAAACGTTTTCCTTCTTTGGCTTTAATATTTACACTTAACTTTCACTACAGATCTAGCCTAAAACTCCCAGCAGTATCCATGCCATGATTTGAACATTTGGCTGTTTTGACATTTCCTATGCCAGGTGATCAACGAGTGAGCCATTGTTATAACAGAACAAAGACAAAATTTCTGACAGAGTGCAGCTGGACTCCAGTCCAACTGCCAGTCATCGTTCCTACTAGAAACTTTAGACTGGCCTTCACTCTCTGCGTTCTTATCAGCATTCTTATCATTCTAGTCTTCTGAACTCTGATCAGAATTGTGAGGCAGCTTGGCTTACATCATCCTAGGAGTTGCTAGGTGGCATCTCCAATCTTTCCCAACACCTCCCACAAACAAATTTCAAAGGCTTCTGCACCACATGATCAGGTCCAGTCCCAACAATAACCTTGCTTTTGTGTTATGAAAATCCGCGTTATGTTTTTTCTCACTGAACTTACATTACAACTTCAGGGGTTTTACAAGATTCAGTCTAACATCAGCTGGCTCCGAGGCATGAATTGCAAGGTAAAAGGGCCGGGGTGGAGAACAGCTGATCACCTCATGGTGGCCAGAATACAGAGAGAGAAATGAGAAACTGGGGACAAGAATGCACCATTGAAGGTCATGCTGCCAATGACTCATCTCCAAACAAGCCCCACCTCCTAATAGAATATTCAGCTACTCAACTCTACAAGGCACAAATCTACTGGTGAGTGTAGCACCCAATGATCCAATCACCTTCAGATCACATGGGATTATGAAGAAACAGCTTAGTTTTAAACCATAAAAGAGCTAGAATATTAGCTGTGTGCTGGAAACATGGTATGATTAAGAGCTCATGCTTTTATCTCTGTAGTTTCTCACTTAGGTGCATGAGTTTCTCCCATGCCAAGGATATTTCATAGAGTTAGCTACATTAGTTTTCTGGTTCCGTCATAAATCAGATACAACTTTGAAATAATCTTCAACGTGCTCCATTTAACCTCCTGTTTCCACCATCTTTACTTTCTCTCTGACACCCTCTCAAATTTCCCCATGCTTTTACATGACACACATACAATCAGCATGACATACTTTTGCATTTAACTCTTTCTCTTTTCCTATCTTTCCTTTCTTTCTAATTTAGAATGTGTACATGAAGTGCCAGAATATGTCAAATGCAGAGAAGAATAAGCTGCTGCTTTTGCTAATGGTATCTTTTGTGTTCATAGCAATTTAACCCACTCTGACAGCTTATATAGATGGAGGATCCAACCACAAGCTTTGTGTCAATGCATTAACTAGATTGCGCTGTTCTTACAGCTTCCTCCAAACTCGAATTTTCTCTCCTTATTCCTCTTTCTGTTTCCTACCTCCACAAATAACCTTTTACATGCCTTTCTCCCAGGCCTCTATTCCAGATAGTAAAATAATATTCTCAAAGGGATCCATCTGTTTCATTTGTTGTGGTCTCTTTTATTTCTTCTTTAAGAGATATTTTTGTCTACCTCTTTCTTTCTTTCTTTCTCTTGTCATCCTCATCCCAGACTATTCACCATCATCAGTACTATTTCATTGTCTTCCATGTGTTATTGAAAAAAGTCATCTATTTAAACCATAATTTTAATCGTGAAATAAACATGTTTAGTTTTACACACGGTGACATAGCCAGAGCTCTTTTCTCCTTGCAATGCAATGATGGAGACTGATGCCACTATGGTGAATAGGTGGAATAGGTAGATGAGTAGAGAGACAGGATCAAACCAATGTCACATCACAGGGAGACATGTAGTAACAGCAGAGATTTGCCTTGGAATGAAAGATTTTTCTTTTTGCCCTAAATGGTCTTTAACCATCAGCACAAAATAATAAAAACATGAGAAGGCAAGACAACAAAATACCTCCAAAAGTGCTTACCTTCCCCAGAGCTGATGTTACAGGCACTGACATGAAGAAAGATTCAGGAAATGAACTCAAAAACAAAAATAAATAAAACCAAATAGTTAAAATATTTGAAGAGGGGGCTGGAGAAATAGCGCAGCCATTAAAGTGCTTGCCTTGCAAGTGCATGGACCAGATTGCGATTTCCCAGCACCACTTAAGTTGGGCATTCGGGAGGCTGAGGCAGGAGGATTGCCACAAGTCCAAGGCTAGCTTGGGCAACATAGTAAGTTAAGGAACAGCCTGGGCTGCAGAGCGAGACTCTATCACAAAAAAATTAAAAATAAATAAGTAAATAAAATATTTGAAAATAACAAAAAGAACCAAATAAGAAAATGCATAAGATCTTTGATGAGCTCAAAGATGATGTAAATAAACAGATAAAAGATGGATTTAATGAGGTGGACAATGAGCAATGCAAGAAAGCTGGCTGATTTAAATAATATAATGCAGGACATAAGTGACCACTTTAGTAAACAACTAGAGATTATGAAAAGAATCAAGGAGAAATACTGTTTATGAAAAGTGTAATTGAAAGCAAGAGCTTTACGCAAACATTATCTGAGTAGAAACAGCCAGAACTTCAAGACAATGGGAATGTAGTAAATCATGTTCTCAATGATACTTTAAAAACAAAAAGACATCACAAAAGCTGTGTCCAACAGCTGCTAGATACTTCCAACATGCCAGTTCATGGATTATAAGAGTTAAGAAATGATACCAAAAGTAAAAAAAAAAATTACTCACAGAAATCGCAGTGAAGCATTTTCTATATATAAAGAAATATATCAATAATTAAGTAAGTAAGACAACTAGAACTTCAAATAGTCACAATCAGAAAAGAACATCACTAGGACAAGTTTAAGTAAAAATCTTAGAAATTCACCGTAAATAGATTTTTAAAAACCCTGTTATACACAAACATCAAGAAATCGATGAAAACAAGCGTGGCAGAATATGATCAGATTTTTCAACACTAAGTTTTTAAGGCCAAGAAAGCATAAGATAAAGTCTATCAATTCCTGAAATAAAACAAACGTGAATCCAGACTACTAGATGCTGAAAAATTATCCTATCAAAATTGGCTGAGAGTAAGACTTTTCACAACAAAGAAATTCTAAAGAAATTCATGACCATCCAATCAGCAAGAGAAACCTGTCCAGAGACAGCAAGGTCCAAATTGTGAGAGTCCAAAGGAAAGAATCCATCTAACTGGGAGAATAGATAAAGAGAAGTAGAAAAAGAAACCAGCACCGGAGAAACAATGTCATGACAGAATTCAATACATATTTTACAATAGTAACTCTCAATTAATTAGTTAATCAATTAATAAATTTGTACTGAAGATGAAACCAAGGACCTTTGCACTGAGTTATACCTACTTATACTTTTTAATCATTATTTTGAAATGACAGAGTCTTTTCTAAGTTATTAATTTCCCAGCTGGGTTCAAACTTGCAATCCTCCTGCCTCAGATTCCCTGATGCTTGAATTAGAGGCTTACATCACTAGACCTGGCTAACTCTTAGTGTTATTGATCTTAACTCCTTAGTGTAAAGACACAGACCAGCAGATGGGACTAAATAACAAAACTCAACTATATCTTGCCCGCAAGAGACACATCTCCTCCACAAAGAAACACAAACTAAACTGAAAGGATGGCAAATAATCCTTAATGAAGCCAGAGTTCAAAAACAAGTAGTTATCTTATGTTTTGGAAGGTGGGCACCAAGCCAAAACTGGTCAGAAGACAAAAAGATGATTACTGCATACTGGGAAAGGGAACAATTCTACAGAAAGTGAAAACAACAGGAACTCTGAATGAACTAAATCCTGGTGTAACCACTTTGACTGAAGCAAAGCTATTAAATACAAAAGGACAGACATACACCAATAGAATTTAACCTAAAAAATTCACTCTCACGTATAGACGGGCCAAAAAGACAAAAAGTAGGCATAAATAGCAAAGTTAGCCCACATCACTGAAGCAATGGACTTAATAGGTATTGTAGTGTTCTCTCATCAGTACACAGAACTGTCACCAAAATGGAGTATATATTAAGCCATAAATAAAAACAAAAAATTGAACTAAACTTTTGTATTTAATTAAATCATAGAATTCAGCAGCAAAAGAAACCACAAAAGTCACACAAATACATGATGATTAAATAATACACTCCCGAATAATCAGTGAATCTCCAAAAATATCAGAGCAGATATTAAAACATGTCTAGATTCACTTGATATGAACAGTACAGTATCTTGAAACCTAGAAAATATAAGGAGAGCAGTCCTAACAATTTTATAAGTATGGCAGTCTACATGTCAGCCACAGAGGGGTGCAGGGGAATCTTGGGAAATCAGACACTCAGTTGAAAGAATACACATGGAGCCAACATCAGGTGAGCTTTACAAGCTGAAGTTTATTGATACACACTCCTTATATACTGTAATTGGGACCATCTGACCATGAGCAGATGAAGTTAGTGAGCTCATCATCTGAGCTCACCATCATGTGCTTCTTCTGGGCTCCTCACCTCGTGTTGACCACGCTGTTAGCCTTGCTACCCAGATGGCCTTGCTCTTTAAAAAATAATGGGCTCATTGCTCTGCACTGGTAACTTGTTTCTATTGGGGAGATCTCTCCCAGATTACTCTATTGTGGGGAAGGGGCAAGCCTTTTCCCCATACTACAATAGAAAAAATAGACAGCTATCAAACAAATACCTAATGATGTATGTCAAGATTCTAGAAAAACAGGACAAGTCCAAGCTTGTATGCAGAGCAGAAATTAATAAAATTCAGACAAAGCAATATAAGGAGTCAATGAATCAGATAGTAGGTTCTTTGAAAGAAGTACTAGAATTACAGGAGACAAAATTACCAAAACAAAAACTTGTGTCAGTTTAATTAGAAATTAAAAACTTAAAAATAATAATGAAACCTACCAAACCCAGAGAACTATAACACTATTTTTAATTTTTCTTGTAATATGCTTTTATTTGTGATTTTAAAGTTTTAAAAAATTGATACATAAAAATAGCATAGATTTATTGGGCACCATGTGATATTTTAATACATTTATACATTGTATATTTTCAAATGAAGGTAAGCTTATGTATTTCCTCAAACATTTATTCTTTATGACAAAAATGAAGAAAATATTTTTGAAACTTGTATTTCAGTAAATTGGAGAATTAAGAAGAAATGGATACATTCCTGGAAATGATTCCTGAGTTTGGGATCTGGAGTGTCCCCAAATGCCTCATTATTTGGGTGCAGTGGGATAACTGTGGATAACTGTTGGGAGGTAGGGTTTGGCTGAAAGGGGTGGTTGCTTGGGATTAGACACTAAAGGATTGGGTCAAATTGCTGAGATACGAGTTTGCCCAGAGCAGAGTTTTCATGTTTGTGTTATTCATTTGTGGGCTAGGAAGTGAGGGACGGATCCGACTGGCAGCTTGAACTAAGTGAAGGAAGGAAGAAGAAAGATGGTTGCAGCTTCTTCCTGGGAAAGCTCTAGTCATGCCTGAGTATCAGGTATTTCACGTTGCTCCTGCTTCACTTCGCTTCTGTCTGCAATGCTGTGAGCAGCTCTCCAGCCTCTGCCATGTGCTTCCGATATCCCCAGCTGCCACTATCCATTAAGAGACTGTGAGACACCTTCTCAAAATGCCAGCTAAAGAAATCTTTCCTCCATTTAGTTGTGGATGTTGGGTATTCTGACAGCAAGGAGAGAAAGTAAGACAGACATCTTTCAAAATTTAATAATGAATACATAGAAACCTTGAATAGATCACCAATAGGTGATAAAATTGAGGTAGCAATAAAAAAATCTTACTAAGGCCCAATGCTCAATGGATTCAGCAATGAATTTTATCCGAACGTCACAAAACCCTAACACCAGAAGTTCTCAAACTTTTCCATGAAATGAAAAGAAAAGGAGCAATAACAAGCGCCTTCCTGGAAGCTAGCATTGTCCTATTACCAAAACTGGGCAATCACTCAACGACAAAGAAAAGTACAGGCCATTTCCCCAGTGAACGTAGATACAGAAACTCTTAGCAAGACATTGGGAAACGCATGGCAATAAATCATTATAAAGATCAGACAGTGTGAACAAGTTGGCTTCATCCCAAGGACACATAAATTAATAAATATAATACACTATGTAAAGAAAGGTTAACATAAAATTATATGATCACCTACATATGTGAACACAAAGCCATTAATAATGCTTAAAATTTATTGATGCTAAAGTCCAACAACGTGGAGGCTTTTGCAGGCAAATGGAAGAAACTTGAGAACATCATGCTTAGTGAAGTGAGTCAGAAGCAGAAGGTGAAACATCGAATGGTCTCTCTGATATGAGAGTCCCAGATCACAACTCCTATGGAACTTAAGACGAAAAACAAAGTGAAACAGGGGGGTCGGGTAGGGGAGGATGGAGGGAGGGTAGGGGAGGGGGAGGGACAAAAGGAGAGTAGGAAAGCCCTTGTCACCTTTACAAGATACATATGTGCACAAAAGGCTCAACTCCATTATAAACCTTAAATTTTGCCCATATACATATCAATAAAATGGGAAAAATTTATTGATGCTTTCAATGTTGAAAATAGTTATAAAAAGACCTTACTAAAACTGATAAGGATGTCCCTATATGACAAATCTACTGATATCACCATCATGGTAATTATAAAAAACTGAAGATATTGTTTGTAAAATTGTGAAAATGACAATGGTGTTAACTCTCAACATTTCTATGCAATACAGTACTTGAAACCTTAGAGTAATGAGGCAAGTTAAAAGATAGGAATAAGAAAGGTTTAAATCAAATAATCCTGACTCTCAGATGTCATAATTCTTTACATAATATCTCCAAGTAATCTCTACTTAAAACTCCCAGATCTAAGAAATTCCGTAAATTGGCAATATAAAAAAGACACTAAAATCAATAACAATTCTATATATCAACAATGATAACATCAAGAAGGAAATCAGGAAAACATCCCGTTCTCAATACATTCAAAATCTAAGTAATCAACCTAACCAAAGCGGTGCAAGATCCCTGGCAACAAAAGCTATAATACTCAAAAAAAAGATTGATGAGAACATTATTAATTTCACAGACATTCTTTGTTTCTGGAGAGGGAGATCCAATATAATCAAAGTGGCCAAAATTAAAAAAAACTAATAGATTACATGCAGTTCTAATCTAATTATTAACAGCATTCTTCATGAAATTAAAAAAATTAAAATTTACGTGGTACCAGAAGAGGTCCAGAAGAGCTGAAGCAATTTTGAGCAATAAGAGCAGAGTAGGATGCATTAAAATTCCTGATTTCAAACTATACTACAAAGCTACAGTAATTGAAGTAGAATGGCACTGGTATAAATAGAACTGAAGAGGTAGAAACAGCTACAGGCATCTTCAGCCAACTGATTGTTGACTGAAGGGCCAAAATGGCACCTTGGAGAAATATCCTTTCTCTATCAATGATGCTGGGAAAGAATGAATCTAGACCTGGGATTCTCATCCTGCAACCAATCAAAACATAAGACCTAGATACAAATCAGAAAACACTGAATCTGCTGAAAGACTAAAAGAGGTAACTTTTGAAGACTTAGTCATGGAAAGAACTTTCTGAACAAACCCTAATGGTACTAGAAATAATGCCAAGAATTAACGCATGGAATTGCATCAGATAAAAATTCCTTCTGGGGCTGGGAGCACAGCACAGCACAGCAGTTGAAGAGCTTGCAATGCAAGGGCAAGGCCCTGAGTTCCACTGCACAGCACCATATAAAGCTGGGCATTCAAGGGCCCAAGCCAAACAGACTCCATGGCAGGTCTCAAAATCCCCTTAAAAGTTATTAGGCCAAAGTTTTGGTTTCCGGGAGTAGTTAAACAATTCAAGGAAAAACTATACAATGCCCAAGGCCAGAGCCATCCCGAAGCACCCTCCCCTCCTTCCTTACCTAGTTATAGCCAATCAGAAAGGGTTAAAATAAATCTAACTTTCCTGAGGCCTAAGGGAAGGTCTGGAGACTATAGATAGTTGCCTAGTTATGACCAGCCGATCACTCGATACCCTCTTAGACCTCACCCAGGTCAATAAAACACCACTCACGACTGGTCACATTCAAAAGACTCCTAAAGGTCATGACTGGGTTTTGGCAAAAGCTACGGGGACACTGCCAAATCAAAGTGGTCAACACTGTCACTATGGGAACTGTATACTTAAGATTGCTTCTATGTAGAATGATAATAGACTTAGGTCACCCGTTTCCTGCAACCACCCCTTCCCCTATCCCATAAGACCCCTGCTCAGCCTTTGTTCTGGCCTCTCCAGACAGATTCACAGTAATGGTGACGTCTGAGATCCCGAGCTTAAGCTCAAATAAAAGCTCTATGTTCTTGCATGCGTGACTGGTCCTTTGATTATCTGGGGCTCCCTGAAATCTGGGCACAGCAGACATGGTGGCACATGCTTGCAATCCTAGCATTTGAAGGCTGAGGCAGGCAGATTGTCCTGAGTCCAAGGCCAGCCTGAGCTCTACAGTGAGTTTAGGACCAGCTTGGGCTACAGAGCAGGACCCACCCCCCCCTCTCTCTTTATATATATATCTTCTGTACATGAAAGAAAAAAAACCTAACAAAATGAAAGGCAACTTATAGAATGGAAACTGTTTGCCTGCTACCCCTCTGACAAAGGATTGCTTATTCTCTAGAATTTACAAACAACAACAACAACAACAACAACAACAACAACAACAACAACAAATGCTTTGAAAATTAAAAGACCCAGTGAAAAACAGGCAATTGAAATGAATAGACACTTATCAAAAGAAGTACAAATGTACAAATATCTGGAATAATGATCAGCATATTTAGTTATTAGAGAAATACAAATGAAAACAAAATAAAATTTTAATTCCTTCTTACTCCAGAAAGAATGGATATCATCACGAACTCAAAAACAATCCATGCTGACAAAATTGTGGGGAAAACGGGACCCCTCTCTACCGTTGATGGGTTGTAAATCTAGTCTGACCACCGTGGAAATCAGTGTGAAGAGTCCTCAAAAACTGAAACAGATATCCCATTTGACACATCTATACCTTTTCTGACTATCTTCCTGAAATATTTGTCATATTACAGCGATATACATATCCTCATATTATAGCAGCAGAAAACATAATAGCTAAATCTCAGAAGCAGCCATGTGCTCATCAGCCAATGAATTAAAGAACACGTGATACATATGCAAAACAGAACGCTTCTCTGCCACGAAGAAGGATGAATTTGATTCTCTTTTTTAAATGGATGCATTTTGAGTTTAAAATTCTAATGAAATAACTAAGACACAGAACATTAAATATTTCAGTTTATCTATGTGGAAAACCCAAAATAAAAATGTTATAAAGAAAGAAATAAAGAAATAATAGGAAACAGGGAGGTAGATTCTGTGGAAAAGGGAAGGGGAAATGGGACAATGATCAGATGGTCATGTTTGTGTGTCATCTCATGGAAC